>JANHAO010030606.1:0-10104 GCA_026873985.1 Saraca asoca
ATAAAAATAAAATATTATATTTTAAAAAGCAAATGCAAGATTAATGTGTATACTAGAAGTAGTGAAGCATTGATTTAATAGTTAAAATAAGTAGAATTTGAAATTTTCTTGCGTTAGTACTAATTATATTAGTTTTACTATGACGGGCAATATATTTTAGAGAAAAATATTTAATTTCTCATAAAATTGAATTAAATTATATAAATTTCTTCTCCAGTTTAAAAATAAGTTTAAATTTTTCTTGAAATACAAAACAATGTCATACATAAATTCAAATTTAAATTTTCATTGAAAAATGATTATACAATTCAAATAAAATATTACGAGATATTTTAAATATTTTATGATAAAATATATTTTTTCATTAGTTTCAAATCAGAATTTGACTTTTCTATCTATTATGTTTTAATTATTTGAATTAATCAAAACATATTTTTAATTATAAAATATTCCAAATATTCTATATCATTGATTTATATTTTACACACAATGTGGCATTGAATTATGTGTAGAACTTAAAAATCGCATGTATTTTTGACATAAATAACATAAACGGTACAAAGAATTATGACTAAAAAATAACAAAAAATTAAAGTAGACAGATAGACTTGCGTTGGACTTGGGAAAAACCTCAACCAAAATAACAAATCTAAATCACAAACGCAATCGCGAATTAAAGAAGACAGAGAGACTTACGCTATACTTCTCTCTCTCTCTGGCCATCAACTTTGTTTGCTGATTCCAGGAAGAATGGCGGACATTGGCGCATTCTAAAGCCAGCTTTTGTTTCAGACTCTGCTAATGTACGCTTCAACTGCACACACACCCTCTTTACTGTTCCAAACTAACTTTGTTTCGTTATAATATCATTCCACTCTTAATTCTCTAAACAAAACACCCATCATACTCTATTTTCATGGTCATGCCTTCTCTTCTCCTTCTCATGGTGCTCTGCGCACCTTTCTTATCCTCTGCCCACCGCACTTCTGAGATTCAAGCCTTGACCTCCTTCAAGCTCAACCTTCATGACCCTCTCGGCGCTCTCAATGGCTGGGATTCTTCCACGCCCGCGGCTCCCTGCGACTGGCGCGGAGTTTCCTGCTCCGACGAACGAGTCACTGAGCTGCGCTTGCCTCGGCTTCAGCTTGGTGGCCGGCTCACTGACCGGATTTCAGACTTGCGCTTCTTGAAAAAGCTGAGCCTTCGCTCGAACAATTTCAACGGCACCATTCCTAGTTCACTCTCCAAATGCACGCTCCTTCGCGCTGTATTCATGCAGGACAACTCATTCTCCGGCCACTTTCCTCCGGGCATTGGCAACATCACCGGTCTTCAGATTTTTAACGTTGCTCAGAACCATCTCTCCGGTGAGGTCCCCGGCAACTTTCCACTGGATTTGAAATATGTCGACCTATCAGCGAATGCCTTCTCCGGCGAGATTCCGAGCGCCATTTCCAATCTTACTCAGCTTCAGCTCATCAACTTGTCCTACAATCAGTTCACCGGCGAGATTCCGGCCAGCTTTGGAGCGCTTCAGCAGCTTCAGTATCTCTGGCTTGATCACAATTTTCTCGGAGGAACTCTACCTTCAGCACTCGCAAATTGCTCTTCGCTGGTGCATCTCAGCGTAGAAGGAAATGCACTCGGTGGTTTGATTCCTGCGGCGATTCCGGCTCTTCCGAATCTACAGGTGATTTCTGTCTCACAGAACAATCTTACTGGTTCAATCCCTGCTCCGGTTTTCTGCAGCATCTCGGGCCATACGCCGTCGCTTCGAATCGTTCAACTAGGATTTAATGCCTTCACAGATTTTGTATGGCCTGAGACAAAAACTTGTGTCAGTGTAGTTCATGTTTTGGATATTCAACACAATCATATACAGGGAAAGTTTCCGTCGTGGTTAACCAATATGACCACTTTAACCATACTTGATGTTTCGAGTAATGCATTTTCCGGCGAGGTTCCGCCGGAAATAGGGAGTCTCACGAAATTGGAGGAGTTAAGGATGGCTAATAATTCATTCTCCGGCCTGATTCCGGAGGAAATCAAAGAATGCGTGTTCTTACGTGTTGTTGATTTTGAAAGGAACAAATTTTCCGGTGAAGTTCCTTCCTTTTTTGGTTCCATGACTAATTTGAAGGAGCTCTCTCTTGGTGGAAATTTCTTCTCTGGTTCAGTTCCCCTGAGTCTTTCTAACCTTGTGGGGCTTGAAACGTTGAATTTGAGAGGAAATAGATTGAATGGAAGCATGCCTGAGGAGATAATGGGATTGAGCAATTTGACTACGTTGGACCTTAGTGGAAACAAGTTTACAGGTGAGGTTTCTGCAACTATTGGGAATCAAAGTAGATTAATGGTTCTCAATCTGAGTGGCAATGGCTTTTCCGGGAAGATTCCGGCAAGCCTGGGGAATTTGTTCAAATTAACTACACTTGACTTGAGCAAGCAGAATCTTTCCGGTGAACTGCCGTTCGAGCTTTTCGGGTTGCCGAATCTGCAAGTTATTGCTCTGCAGGAGAACAAGTTATCTGGGGATGTCCCTGAAGGGTTCAGTAGTTTGATGAGTTTGACACATGTGAATTTGAGTTCCAATGCTTTTTCTGGAAATATTCCTGAAAACTATGGCTTTCTTAAGTCACTGGTTATTCTCTCATTGTCTCACAATCACATTACTGGAACAATTCCTCCGGATATTGCAAACTGCTCGGATATTGAAGTTCTTGAGCTTAGATTAAATTCTTTAACAGGTCATGTTCCAACTGATCTATCTCGCCTTTTTCATTTGAAAGTGCTTGATTTGAGTAAAAACAACTTAACTGGGGATTTGCCCGGGGATATCTCCAAATGCTCATCATTAAATGCTTTGTTATTGAATCACAATCATCTTTCCGGTACTATACCGGAATCATTGTCTCTGCTATCAAACCTGACAATGCTGGATCTCTCTTCCAACAATTTCAGTGGGAAAATTTCCAGTAATTTTTCTATGATTTCTGGTTTAGCATACTTCAATGTCTCCAGGAATAAACTCGAAGGTGAGATTCCGCCAGTCCTAGGTTCTCGGTTCAATGACTCCTCCGCGTTTGCAGATAATCAGAACTTATGTGGAAAGCCGTTGGATAAAACGTGTGAAGAAAGAGATAATAAGAACAGGAAGAGGTTGATTGTGTTGATTATTGTCATTGCAGCCGCAGTTTTCCTACTGGCATTATGTTGCTGCTGTTACATTTTCAGCCTGTTGAGGTGGCGAAAGAGGCTCAAAGAAAGGGCATCCGGGGAGAAGAAAACGAGTCCAGCTAGAGCGAGTTCTGGAGCAGGTGGGGGCCGTGGAAGCACTGATAATGGCGGGCCAAAACTCGTCATGTTCAACACTAAAATCACACTTGCTGAAACAATCGAGGCTACAAGGCAATTCGATGAAGAGAATGTACTGAGCAGAACAAGGTATGGATTGGTATTCAAGGCCTGCTACAACGACGGGATGGTGCTTTCGATTCGAAGACTCCAAGACGGATCATTAGATGAAAACATGTTCCGAAAAGAAGCCGAATCACTAGGGAAAGTGAGACACCGGAATTTAACAGTTCTTCGAGGTTATTATGCTGGGCCGCCGGACCTGAGGCTCCTAGTCTATGATTACATGCCCAATGGAAACCTTGCAACGCTACTTCAAGAAGCTTCTCACCAAGATGGCCATGTTCTAAATTGGCCAATGCGCCATCTCATTGCACTTGGAATTGCTCGTGGCTTGGCCTTTTTACATCAATCCTCAATGGTTCATGGTGATTTGAAACCGCAAAATGTTCTCTTTGATGCAGATTTTGAAGCCCATTTGTCTGATTTTGGCTTAGACCGTTTAACCATAGCCACACCAGGCGAAGCAGCCTCAACTTCAACTTCAGTTGGCACATTGGGTTATGTATCGCCGGAAGCAATACTAACGGGAGAAGCTACGAAAGAATCCGATGCTTATAGCTTTGGCATTGTCTTGCTCGAGCTTCTCACCGGAAAACGGCCGGCAACTTTCACGGAAGACGAAGATATAGTGAAGTGGGTGAAGAAGCAATTACAGAGGGGTCAAATTACAGAGCTTTTAGAACCGGGTTTGCTTGAACTTGACCCGGAATCATCCGAATGGGAAGAGTTTTTGCTGGGTGTGAAAGTTGGCTTGCTCTGCACAGCACCGGATCCGCTTGATCGACCAACCATGTCCGACATTGTTTTCATGCTCGAAGGTTGCCGGGTCGGGGCAGATATCCCGTCATCCGCCAACCCGACTTCCCAACATTCTCCGGCATAATAACCAAAAGCTGTAAACTTTATGTCAAATTTGGCATTTTTTTTCAATTTATTTGTCTGATTAATTTTGTAACATTAGCTTTTATTATTCTCTGAGGCGGGATTCTTTCTTTCCCCAGAAAAAACTGCTGTCACCTTTTTGTTACCACATTTTACCATTTTTGCTGTCTCGAACTGATGCCGGACGAGGAAGTGAATAAAGTCGGATTCCGATGTCTCTGTCAACGGTTTGAGCAAACGTGGCAAGAGATGGAAGAAAAGGAACGGGTAGTGGGGCCACAGGGTTTTTCCCGCCAAACACAAAAGGGGTTCATTGGCACTGTTCAAATTTGCAGTTTTTCTGACTTCGTCATGTGGACTTAGCAGTTTAGGCTCCGGCAACGCAAGGGAAAATATAGCCGTTGACGTTGTGGGGTCCGAGGTTTCAGGTGCACACAGTCCTTGTTCCCAAGGGTTCAGCATTGGCTTCGGCAAACCTCTTTGGGTATAGCTCCAAGGACATTCAGTCCCTAAGTGCGCCATGTGGCTTCCTCTATTGCCCGAATAAGCTCTGAACCGATGTGCAAGAATTTTTTTAATAAATGTCATGAATTATATAAATTCAATTATGAGCAAGTATATGTACCAATCAATGAAGGTTATGGTTCGCAGCGTGTTCCAGAAAATTTGCATTTGCATTGACTCGTACTCAGTGCTATCTTAAATTTCATGAAAAATTTTTATATTTTTTGTGATTTTTTTCAAAGTTATATCTTTCATATAGAAATGAGATTTTTTTAAATATTCACATAATAAAATTATAATTATTTATATATTTATAACATATAAAATTTGTATAAAAATTATAATTTTTTATAACTTTTATGTTACATTTTTTTAAAAAAATACAAACTTTTAAGTATGTTAAGCATAACTTATTAATCAATTAGTTTGAAGTGTATTGCACGTGTATTTAAGTATCAAATACAAGAATTTCTCCTGGAGTTCATATAGTGCAAAATATACACCTATGGATTTCTCATCATGAGCAGATTATATTAACTTGATATGCAAGTGGATTTTGTAGTTTGTGATTTGTCATGTAACCATTTCAAAGCTTTTGGGAAAGAAAGAAAGAATATAGCATATAGCCATCTGGTTCTGTGTTTTCTGCCATTTTTTTTCTCCTTATTTTGTGTTCCTTTTGACTAATAAGAAGAAGCTTCCTACTTTTGATAAGGATAAGAGGCAATATGCAGGCGACAAGTAGTGGTTGGCCTTTTTATGTCATGTGCCATTTTTTCATGTAACGTTACGAGATTCTTCCAACCAGTGGCATAAACAATCGTAAAGGAACTTTGTAAGTAGTAAAATATGCTCTTGGGATATAAAAAAAAAATATGGTCCTGCCTGGTTCGAGCATAAGATGCTAGTCGAATTGGCTCTGCAAGTTCGTGCAGTGACCGTTAAGCATCTCTAGCTATTTTTTATTAGTTATGATCATGTGCTATATCGGTGTTACCGCTAGTTACATTGTTTGTTTCTATTTACTGCTGCTACCTAATAGGAAGAAGATCCAGATGTAAAGTTGTTTTCTTTTAATTTCTTATTTGCCTCCAGGTTCCCACTCTGCTTAATTTTTTTTCAAAAAGAAAAAAAAAGGGTTTTGGTCCTCGAGAAATGCAGCTCGTCGCGTTTAAATTGATAACAAGACTACTCTTTTTAACAAAATTAATTATTACAAGAATAAGTTTTACATTTTGTTATATAATTTTTTTTATAAGAGAAGTGACAAATTATCTAATATACATAATATCCAGTATTCAAATCTTAAAGGGGGAAGCTTAAAAATAACATTAGGTGTCATTACATTACTAAAAGTGTCAGTTCTTATATAATTATATAATGTCATTTTGAATAAATTATTTTAGATAAAAGTATGCTTCTTTATATTAACCAGGTCCCTTTCCACTTCTTACCTGTAATCAGTATTGGTTTATTCCATTGAGAGCCGCATTATGTGTGAGAAGGAAAGAAAGTCCTATGACATGAGTTTATAATTGTGCATTGTTAATTTTAGGGAGTTTCATGAAATCTATGATTCTTTGGACTTAAAATCTCTCAATTTCTAAATTCATATATAATTCTCAATCATCTTGCATTTTGGATTTTAACAAAATAGTAATTGAAACCTTAACAATTTATTAGCAAGAAATTCTATTATACTCTTGAAATAAGACACAATGTCTTACTTAAAAAAAAAAAGGGGGGGGGGGAAGAAATAGAAAAGCAGGATCCACAACAAGGTGACCTCACACATGAATTCGACCCTCTTATCTCTTTCTCTCTCCTCCATTGATAGTATAATAGAATTTCCCCTCGTTGACACTTGGTTGAGCTGTGACTAAAATGAGTTAATTAACTTTGGTGTTTATAAACGGCACTTTATAGAATAGGAAAAGACATTGCCGTCCTTGTTGTAGAGAAGAAAGAAGTGAAATAGAAGCTGAAAAGGATGCGGAATGGGCGGGAGAGAAAGTGGAAACAAATGCGAACTGAAAGAGACATCCATACTTTTACTTACAACAACGAGCTTCAAATTTTATTCGTCAAAATTTAAATGCCCTTTTAAATGTAACAGAATCTTAGTGACTTTTTTCAAACAGTTATAACTTTATGTTTGTTGGTAAAATTTTATAACATCTGGGGCCACACACCTATGAACACACTAAGTGCAAGCGTGTAATATTTTTCCAGTGGTAATTGGTATGATGCAACTCATCTTTATGGTCACTGAAAAAGGAGATGGTGGATGCCGCAGGTTCTTTCCAGAGTGCAGTGGGCCTAACCATCATATTCCATTATTCCTTTATTGCAGTAACTAAATTTCATCTCACATTACCATTGCAGCTGTCAAAACCTGCCAAATTGCATTATATGAAAAAGAGTCACTAAAATTTTTAAGAGGTTCATGGATTTAACAGACTTTATGGGATAAATATGAAGCAGCCTACTCCTTCAACTAATAAAAATCCGAACCAGCAAATCAATAGCATCCAAGGAGATGGATTTTCTTTTATTGGGTCAACCAGGAAAGTCCAACACCCAAAGATTGGCTCGTTTGGAATAAATAGCTCATCCATACTAGAAAGCCCAATAGATTCTAGGCCGCCCTCACCGCTCAGACTCAATTTGCTAGCATGATTTGACCCCACCAAATAGTCCCCCAACAGATATACTGACCCAAAAAAATCCCCCCTCTCGGCAACAGAGTAAATAGAACCCAGAAAAAAGATAGGGTTGGTTTGGAAGGAGAAGAATGAGAGAAGAGGGAAGGAAAGTGAATTAAAATAAAAATAACTCTCAATTTCCTTTCCTCCCCAGAACTTCCTCTTTATTTTTCTTATCCCCAAACAAACTAATAGGGTAAATAAGTAAAATTTGAAGGAGGAGTTCAGATATTTCAAGTTCATCAAGAAGCTTTCAAAGTGGCTGCTTTGGGGATTTCGTGTTTGGGAATGGGGGTACTGCATGCCATACAATTTGCTTTAAGGAATGGTCAATTGAGATCATCACATTGTTTCCAAGTAGACGTTAGTCATTAGTCACTAGAAAGGATCGATGAATTGATCGCACCCAGCGTGTCTATAAAACAAACTAGGTTAGCACAGTCATTATTTGAGACAGAGAAAACTATCATAAACGATGTGAATCAAACATGTAACAATTATTTTATTACAGGGATATCTAATCTAGTTTAGACTTCAGATGTGAGCAAACAGATGTAAATATAGTAATAGGTAAAGAAATAGGTTGCCGGGTTTTTTCTACGGATAGCGTCACTAATTTTATGACAAACTGAAAAGATGAATGAATCAGAGGAGCATGGCAAAGCTGCAGTCTGCATACCAGCATCTACCAGCTTTAAACCACCGTTAAACATTGACAATCATCACATCTAGCAGGAAATTCATATTACTCAGCTCTGGATTGGCCAGCGCGGGAAGAGAGGATAATGCCAACAATGAGGCCATATAAAGCCAATGCCTCAGCAAAAATGAGAATGAGAATCATTCCAACGAACAGCTTCGGTTGTTGAGCATTTGCTCTACAAAAACACAGATTTCAGCATGTCAGATTCAATACAATGAAATAAAGCTCGCATCAATCAATCAGTATGAAATCCTGTATAGAGCAGAGAACCAAAGATGCGGCATGGTATGGTATTCCATGTATAAATTAACATTATCAAATCTCCAAACCAAGGCTTGGTATCACCTCTACTTGTCATAAGCACATGAGTATTTGGCAAATTTCTGAAGAGCTGCTTTTTTTCCATAAGAAAAAACCCCAATTATTATTCTATGGATGTTTCTAAAAGCTGGTTGTTCTTTAAAAAAACATAAGTAGAAGCATCAGATTCTTATTAGCTGATCAATATGATCTCCTCCACACTTCATAGGCAGCATGTCAACCACAAACAACAAACAGATTGGGTTGCTTGTTAGTTGATCAGAGAAAACCTCTGCATTTCTTAACAACAGATCTACAGAAGCATAATTCTTGAGCCTATTGTACCCAGACAAACCTAATTTCTCACTCTCTTTACCTTCCACCACAATCATAATTATAGGGTAGAAGTAAATAATAATTTTCAATTCAACTATTTTTAAAGGTTATCACAAGCTAAGTTTTAGAAGACAGAACTTACCGACAAACAAATTAGAGGACAAGGGAACACAGACACTTTAAGAACCAAAATGAGTTGACAAAATCAGTTTTTTATCTTTTGATGGCTGAACAGAATTGAGGACCAGGAATATCACAAACATGAGATTTAAAGAATCTCCCACCTAATTAAAATAATTGAACACATGATTAACAAACCGAAAGTATTAATGGTAGCACTACTAGTAAAAGGAACAATGAAGCTATCAACAACAGAATCATGATGTATACCCAGAACCCTACTAAACATTGTTATTGAAATTAATCAGGTGTAATGTTTCGATTATTCATTACATATTTGCAACCACATAAAGCATACTACAACCAAAAACAATTCTCTAATCTCTATAGACCATGGTCCATGAGCCTTGCACTGACAAGAAATTGATATATTAAGTTTTCACTTTTCAAATTTGCATCTCAGAAATCGGCTAAATAACATTAAGATAAAAAATTATTAAATAACATAACATTTGTAATTCGTTATATGAGACAGGAACTTAAAAGAAACTAGCAACAAAATGCAGCATTAATCAACTGCAATAAATAGAGCGAACTTTATAGACTGAAATTTGGCAATCCTACATTGAATCTTAGTTTAAGACATAACAGTGTGAGAAAAATAAACAAGCAATACCTAACACCAGCATCGCCTACAATGCCAATGGCCATGCCAGCAGAAAGACCAGCAAGACCACAAGCAAGGCCGGATGAGAGATGGGCGTAGCCATCGAAGAGATAGTATGATTTGGCCTTGGGGTTAATGCCGGTACTGATAATGACCGCAATGATTAAACCATAGATACCGAGCACACCGGCCATGACGACGGGCACTATGGATTTCATTACAAGCTCCGGCCTCATCACACCCATCGAAGCCACTCCAACACCACTTTTTGCTGTTCCATAAGCAGCTCCCATACCTAAAATACCCAAGCAATTCAACAAAACCTTAAAAAAAGAAAAAATATCTGATAAATTTCATTTGAAGAATACTACGTGGAGATGAACTAAGTTCGATTTCTTCTTGTGAGCTTAAATATTTTGAAGCGACGAAAATTAGGTCGAAACAAACTTCAACCCAATTTGGTATGATTT
>JANHAO010030607.1:0-10118 GCA_026873985.1 Saraca asoca
CATCATATGAGAAACACCCCAGCGTCTAGTCTCAACAGATCTAATAATGCCCAGTTATTAGATCTCGACTAGTGTTATTTTGGTGCGAAAGTTTATATCATTAATAATCACACTCACCATCCCATAACCCCTTATGAAATTGATTGAATGAAATAAATTCTCACCATAGACTTCATCTTACATATGCAATACATGATGAATGCAATATAAGATGAACATTCAACCTTTCTATTCAAATCCACAGAATGCTTAGTCCTGGATGCGATAGGACTCAATCAAATTGGCTTAGGGCACCCACCCAGACTAACAGTTTGTGTTTGGGACAAGTTATTCTCTTTTTGTTAAATTTAATGTCTTACTCAACTTTCTCACTTTTTGAATAATTCATAAAGTTGAAATGTCCTATTTTAACTTTCAAGATATAATGTATCCCCAAAGCAAACTTTAGGAAGGCAAAGTTTATTTTTTTCCTTGATATTTATTTGTTCTAAAATTTTGGTTAGAGCAAAATGCTTGGAAAAATCTGAAAGTAAATAAGCTCTACTTTTGTGTTCTTCAAAAATATTGAAGATATTTGTGAAATCTATTTGATTTATTTGTTTCTAATTACTAAAGTGAGTAATTATTACCTTTCTTATGAATTATGATATGTTTTTACTTGTGACTTGTTGATTAGTTGATGCAAATAGATAAAATGAGTTTTGGTGATTGTGTAGCCAAATTTGAGGTTGATTGAATGTATCAAGGTGTTGTTTTGTTTGTTGTGGAAATAGTTAAGTAATAAGCTTATTCAAACTTTCAAAACATTGAAATAAAGATTTGCAATAGAAGGTTGAACACAAAGATGCTTCTCCTATTTTTCTATTATTTTCACATAAAACCTGCTTATGCGAGTTAAATCACACCATTTTGAACTAAACCTATAATCATACTCACAAAAATTCAATATTTTTTCTTGACCAATTTAAAGTAAATTTTAAACTAGAATTTTATGAGTTGAATCAATCAACCCTGCTCTATTTTTTTATTCTGATTGTGATTCAAATCATGTTTAAATTTGGACTTCTTGAAAGTTTTCAAAATTTAGTGAGCAGACTCACATTTTCAACTGAATTTTCTTGATTCTACTTGAATTTTTTAGCGATTTTAATTATGATTCTGTTTGAACTTCAAACTCAATTCTATTTGCGATTCTGATCACACTTCAAAATTTTTGCACTATTTTCAATTCAAACTTCTTTCTCTTTAAAAAAATAAAAAAAAAACTATTTTATTTCTTTGAGTTTAAACTTACATGAGATACAATTAAGTCAAATAAAGCCCATGAGAAGTCTTGAATGAGTAATTTTCAAGTTAACACTAATTAACCTAGTAATTGATCATACTCAAATTTTATGGAATGTGGATGATTATAAAGATAGCGTGACATAGATTGTGTGTTTAAGACAATAATGAAATGATGGTCTATACATGGATTATAGGAAAATAATCCCGATGCTTGTTATAATGATACGACCCATATAATTATGAATGAGGTTTAATTTTGAATATTCTTTAGGAATTGGCCCCTGATATATAATGGCAATGATATGTGATATATGTGATAAAGATGATAGAAAATAAATGTGAATGATGGATGACATGATAATGTGATAAAAAATGATGCTATTGAGATACTTGAAAATTCCTCATGAAACATGGGATGGTAAGTGATGAATGATTATGATTGTGATTTGCTAAAGTGCATGAGATGTTGAAAAGTATGTGATGATATGATGCTGTGAGTGCTATTGGAATTACAAATACTATAAGTGATTATATGGTGAAAAGCTTATGCATGACATGGAATGATATCCAATGTCATAAATGATGATAAAATATGTTAATATGAAATTGATAAGATATCCATTATAAGAATGGAATAATTGAATATCTAAAAGCTCTTTGAGGCTTGATATAAGAATGATGGGATATGGTAAAAAATAATGAACTAGATTCTGGATCTGTGCATTCTAATATGGTGGAAGGCATAAGGCAGGTATAGGAGGTACAAGGTTGGGATGAGTGAAGTATGGCTGGATCAGAGTAAAAAAGAGATTCACATTGTTTTCTCTATTATGTTGTTTACTAGAATTGTTATTTTGAACACTTTGGAATATAATAAAATATGACTTGATTATGTGACATGGTTATTGATAGCTTAAAGCTATGTGAATAATATGTTTTATAACTATTATTCTAAGAAATTTTGAAAGAACATTTATTGTGATAAGATAATGTGATATAAACTTTTGTGATGATTGATTTCTATAAAATGCTACAAAGTAATATAGTATTGTAACCTGAACACATAATGATTAATGAGAATGGCTTGTTGCCATGAGAAATTTATGGTTATTTATAATGTGACAATTCAATATATATTGTGATATTACTCAAAAGCTTATCCCCTAGGTTTTTATGATATGTAGGATAATTTTGGTGTGAGTTATGCTTCTTGAAGATATAAAGTTTATGTGTTTGGTTAAATGTTGATGAATTCATAAGTTAGGTATGGATTTATCTTACTAAGCCCCAGACTTACTCTTCTGTGAACTATTTTTTTTTTTTAGATTCTTAAGAAATTGTTGTTAACCCACCTTTGAAAAGTAAAGATGGACAATAACTTCATGGAAGTCATTATTGATGTAAATACTACCATAATAAGGAATCTTTCAGAAAGTTTGTCGATAAATAATTTTTGAAGGCTTGTTAAACAAAAGTTTAAACAAGCATGGGCCATGTTTGAGCTATGCCTCTATACATAATAAAAACATGTTTATATATAAATGTTTCTTCCTTCGTTTATAAGTTTACCCTATTAGCCATTTGAGTTTAAGTATATAAAATTGGGAAATATTAGAATAATATGAGTAGAAATAAACAATAGAGATAGGTTAAGGCTAGTGATTATCAATTAGGGATTGAAATTCACGTTGGTCATGACCAAGAGTTTGGGTCATGACATTGAACTTCAACCTCTATTCCATATTTCGAAGAGCATGATCTAATTTCTCAAAAAAAACGAGGATAGCCTGGATTTTTAAAACCCTTCCAAGTATACCTACCACCTTGAGCATCAATCTCTAACAAGTTACAATGATTAATCCTCTCATTAAATAAAGAAGCCTTATTTCAATTAAAGAGAGCTCCAGCCTTTTTTTCAAAGGAATCTCTTAAATCATTAAAATTGTTTGCCACTAACCAAGGCACTGAAATACTATGACTAATATTTCTCATATGTCTCTACAAGTCATTTTTCAAATCCAGAGCTGGATTAGAGTACACAACAGTAACATACCAAGCTTTTCCATTATAAAAGAGTAACTTGGTGTAAATAAATTGGAAGTTATTTAATGTAACTTCAATAGAGATTTTATGACTTTTTCAAACCATCCAAATCCCTTCTAAAAAATCATCCCCCTCTGTAAGCTCACATTTATCAAAATCAGGAGCCTATAAAATCAAACCACCCCTACTACTAGCAATGGGAGTGTCCAATAGAACTAAAACATCTAAGACATTATTATTCAACAAAATGCAAACTTGGTTCACAAAGCTCTTGTTCCCTACACCACATCAATTCCATAACACTATTTTTAATCATTAAAACTTCAAAAAAAAAAAGACCAATAAACTAAGGACTTCACTACAAGTTCATATCTTTGACATTACTATTCTGCACCTTGCTCTTTTAACTTAGCAGAAATTTGAAACTCAAGTCTTCCATCATTATTTTTCATATGGATGCAATCATCTAAGTGTTCAGGCTCCTTACTTTTAATATAGACTACCTGCACTTGAGAAGAGTATGAGTACATTTGGCCTTAATCTGTTTCAAAATTTGAAGTAGGAAACACATGTGAAATCTGGGAAAGAGAGGTATTGGAAGGGTTTGAAAAAGTTTTCTACATCATACATTTGGGTTTTGGATGTACATCATCAGTAAAGTTCATGAAAACAGGAGCTTGAGCATTCTTGGTAGAGTTCCAGTCAAGCCATGCATTAGTTGGGCTCACGTCATGTTCTTTTGTTTTCTTGTAAACAAAATTCGTCTAAGGCCCACTATTTGCTTTGTTAAGTTTAGAACTATCATGTCATGCACCCTAGGGTCCTTTGATTAGTCATAATAAGTATCCTTTTTTCCATGATTATTTCCTTCAAAACTGTGATTCTGCTCATTATATAAAACATTAAAACGTGAGCCTAAAATGAAATTTTGATTGTTTTTTTTATTATTATCATTTTTAGCACCTTCATAATCTGATTTTTTATTATAATGTCGTGATTTTTAGGTAACCATCCAATTGTCATAATGGAGTTTTTTTTGGTAGAGCATCAGCAACAACATCTTCAACCTCAACTTGCACCACCCTTTTAGCATTTTTTGAAGTTGTTTCCATCGATTTCTCTTGGCAACCATCTACAAGATATCCATATTTCCTACAACTAAAATAAATTATATGAATACTTTCATACTCAATGTAATATGTTTTGCCTTTAACTAAGTATTTCGACAACAGTTCCTTAATAAAATCTACTTCTAAGCATATAAAGGCTTATTTTCCTCTGGCTTGCTCTATGATAGTAGGATCAACCTTCAAGGTTTTTCTAACTCAATTTCTTAGGAAAGTTAAAAACTTTTTATCATAAAGTCTCACAGAAAGGCCAGACAATCTACTCCATACTATAACTTTTTCTATTTTAGCTTCCTCCATATCAAAATATGGATCCCACTACCAAATAG
Organism: Saraca asoca; assembly: GCA_026873985.1. Taxonomy (NCBI): domain Eukaryota; kingdom Viridiplantae; phylum Streptophyta; class Magnoliopsida; order Fabales; family Fabaceae; genus Saraca; species Saraca asoca. Next base: position 4,787 of record JANHAO010030607.1, read on the forward strand.
TCAAATAATGATCAAATAACAATCATGGACCACATGTAAAAGCAAACTCATAGTCAGAATATGCACTAAACTTCATCAAGCAGAAGTTATTGATTAGATCAATAATGTCCAAAATTCCATCCTTACCCCATAACTTGTGCAGCTTTGATTCAAGCACACAAAAACCTATTTTCCTGCCTAGAAGTTTGATAATGAGAGTTCTCCTCTAAGGTTTGTACATTCTTTTCTCTTCTTCCTCTAAAATAATGAAGCTTGGACAAGGCCTAATCCAATCCATATTTTCAATAATGGAAAATCCATTCAAGTCCTTGTCATCTGACCCTTCATCCCTTGAAAGTTGGTCACTCTCAGAAAATTTAGATTCCTTGCAGCTTTTTTGATTAAAACCTTCATCATCGACCAAGGTATCTTTGTAAGATTTATCCCCAGGCTTTAGGAATTTATCATCATATGAAACCAAACCACCTTTCCTGCTTGTGAACCTTCTACCATTTTATTTGATATTTTTGATACTCCCTTGAAGAAGATCAGCCTCTTCCTATATTATCAAGGCCATCTCTTTCCATTAAAAACCTTTATAAAAATGGTTTTTTTATGTTGTTTAGGTTTGATATAATTCAAACAATATGCATGCAATTTATACTTATTTATTTATTTTGTACATTGTTTCTTTCTAATTTGATTTAACTCAATTTTATAATTTATGTTTTCTAGTTCATCCAGGGTATAAAATGATTTGTCATGTTTTAATAAATTTGTAATGCAATTCTATTTTTAAAATAAACATAGAAACTTTGCAAGTTCAAGGATTTCAAAATACTATAATTCAATTATTTGCATTTTAAATTCTATGAAATTCTAAAATCCTCCCTCAAAACACAACCTAAAGAAAATTTTATCATTGATTTTTGCAATATTTCTTTAGTAGAACAGAAAGAATTGATTGCAACATCCAATTTCTTTATATTATATCAAAGAAACATTACAGAAATTAAAAGTAAATTTTTCTTTAAAATTTTAAATTTAGACAAGAAGGAAATTGTAAATGATGGATTGAAATGAGAGTCAAATTAGGGATTAATTAAAAAGTAAGTGTTGACACCAAAATTCGATCAACTGGTTTTAGTTCAATGACACCCTTAACTGCAAGTTAAAGAAAAGAAGAAATGGCAGGGAAGACCAAGAAAGAGGGAAACGGAGCAAAGACACCAGGAGTTTATCGTGGTTCGGCTAAAGTTAGTTTTGGCCCCTACATCCACGCTGCTTTTCTATTATTCACTAGTGGAAAGTCTTTATAGGACCAGATTACAACAGCTATAAAGTTTTCTTACAATAAGCAATATGCTCTCTTACTATAAGCAACACTTCTACCAGTAAAGCTCTATCTCTCTAAACTAGCAGATCTTTGGCATGTATATCATTCACACCCTTTACAATGGTCCCTCCCTTCTATTTATAGCAAGGAGGAAGGCTACAAATGTAATTTCTTGATCAGCAGAATGATTACCTTCGCCGCTCAGGGCATTAAATGCTTGCCATTGGGTAATTAATGCTCAGTAAATCATTGTCGGACTTCTGAAAAGTGATGTGTAATCTTGGGGCCTGAGCTATCAGATTTGGAGATATATTTCAGATTATTAATTGGGTTCCATACTGGTGTTCGTTGGCAGCAAGCAGGTTGAGGAGGTCGGGGGCTGAGCGAGTGGGGAGTTTCGAATGATCTCCTTTGTCCTTCCTCATTGGGTCGCTGTCCTGGAGGTGGTGGCCTTGCTCGTTGAGGGTTTAGACCCTCCTCGGTGGATTGTGCTTTCTCTCGATGAGGCATTTGTAACTTTCGCTTGTTGTCTGGAGTCCTCGTTCAGCGGTATTGGACTTTTATCTAGGCCTTAACTTTGATCGATCATGTTTTCTCATGTACTTAGTCCATCCCAAAACTCATATCCGAATAATGCCTATAACGTAAGACCCCCAACTCTCAGCTTGCTCCGCATGCTGGGAGTTGCACTCTTGTCCTCGTGTTTGGCACCGAGCTTGCCGCATGAATTTGTTCTTCAGGTCGTCGATGACAATTATAAGCTGTATTCCTGTAGGATTTATCATAATAATTGTTGCAAAAATATTTCATAAGATAATCATCTATTGCAGTAAAAGATTTAGGTCGATCAGCCTTAACTGGTAAGTTTTGATCTAAAGGATATATGTGACGATGCCAATCAACCTTGTCTATTTATGCAAGAGTCCTTCGTATGGCGGGAGCACCGCTTGGATGCAAGGTCCTGAACTAGTTCGCGCAAGAATTCTATGTGGGGCAGGCACATTACTTGGATGCAAGAATATTTCTTCGCCCCTGATCTGCACAAGAATTCTATGTGGCCAGCATACTACTTGGATGCAAGATCATTCCGCGCAAGAATTCTATACAAGGCAGGCACATTACTTGGATGTGGCTCGTACAAGAATTCTACGCTCGTTTGCACATTACTTGGACACGAGATTGGTTCTTCGCCCTGGACCTGCGCAAGAATTCTACGTACATTTACACATTACTTAGACGTAGGGTCGTTCCACGCAAGCATTCTGTGTGGGGCAGGCACATTACTTGGACGTAGCTCGTGCAAGAATTCTACGCTTGTTCACGCATTACTTGGACGCAAGATTGGTTCTTTGCCCTGGACTCGCGCAAGAATTCTACATATATTTATGCATTATTTGGACGCAGGGTCGTTCTATGCAAGCATTCTGTGCCGGGCAGGTACATTACTTGGACACGGCTCGCGTAAGAATTCTACACTTGTTCGCACATTACTCGGACCCGAGATTGGTTCTTTGCCCTAGACCCACGTAAGAATTCTACATTTTACACATTACTTAGACGCAGGGTCGTTCCATGCAAGCATTCTGTGCAGGGCAAGCACATTACTTGGACACAGCTCGCACAAGAATTCTACGCTTCTTCACGCATTACTTGGATGCAAGATTGGTTCTTTGTCCCAGGCCTTCAGTGCGCGATTGTTGACGAATCGTTTGGTTCTCCGATTTTTTACACACGCGGCTTTTCATTTTTCAATGACGATGGGTAATCATGGTTTCCGAACTTTAACGTACTTTTTTGATCCATCATTTATTAGTTGTCGTACTCTCCAGGCCATCAAATCGTGGGTAACCAGTAGTCCTTCTAATCCGATGGTTAGTTTGTTTCTTTTATAAACTAGGAGATTTTCTCCCTCCCTCTCATTCTATCATTTGCAATTTTCAGTCTCCACTTGCTCTCATTTCCAGTTTGCCCTGTCGGCTTCAAAGTCACCTATTCCTATTGGTTTTCCTCTAATTTCCAATCGTGATTCGGGCTTTTCTTGCTGAGACTGCAGTCACATTCCAATCGAACTTCCTTTTTTTGAAAACTACGATATGTTTTCGTTCACATTTTTATCTTTTGTTCATTATAAGGTTCTTGGAGGTTTTCTTTGTCTGTTAGTTGATGTGAGATGGGCTTAGTTATTAAGTCTTTATTTTGGGATTCTGGCTTGTTTGACTTGGTGAGGTCAGTCTGTTGGTTGCTCCTAGGGCCTTTAGATGTTGCACCTGGGCTTTTAGGACCGCGTGGCCTGGGAACTGTTTTCTTTTTCCTTCCGCTGGAATCTGGGTAGTCAGTGTGGTGACTTACGTTGTGCATGACTTGGAATCTGCTAGGGTTCTTAGCCTTTACTCTTGGTGCGGCTTGCTCGCAGCGGCCTAACCAGCTTTTTTACTTTGTAGATAGAAGCAGGTCATGTGTGACATCGCCACCTGATAGGGGAGGGTGATGAAGAACCCAACTCAAGTCCGGATGTGAGGGTGACACAGAGTGCTGGCGACGCGACTCCTAGTGGGAGAGGGGATGTCTCAAACTCCATGGCTTGCCAAGACCCTTCGAAGGGCCCGAGTGTTACAGCGAGAGAATGTCATGAATGGCGTGAGTTTACATTTTACGCCTCCATGATACGGTACCATGATGTTCAGCTCATCGTTTGTTCCCATCGGGTACCCAAAGGATGTAGCGTTTTGGTTCCGGTAGCGGATGATTACGCTGCACATCCCCCTAGGGGTTTTATTGCTATGAGCCTTCCACATTTTACAGCAGGATTTAGATTCCTGATCCCTCCTTTCATCATCGATTTTCTCAATAGAATAAAGCTCAGCCCGTTCCAACTAACTCCTAACTCCTATGCCTCACTGATCTCCCTCACTTTAATCTACATGGGCAATCGCTTTCCACCACCATTTCCTAAGACATTATGCTATCTTTATGACCTCAAGTGTGCGAGTGCATCTGACGGGCTATATTACCTTACGGCTCGAAGAACACCATATAAGGATATCTTGCCGAAGGGGGTCGCTATAGGTAAATCTAACGTAGGGCCATATAAATATCATTAGTTTTATGTTTCTTGCCCCTTGCTATGGTATCTCAGGAACTTTGATTTCGTTCTTACTTTGAGTAAGTTAGCTAATAGTGAACGTATGTGATGATATTTTGATTTGATTCTTTCTAACCCTTACCTATTTTATGTAGTTAGGACTGGCAAGAATCCCACCTTGGAGGCTAGGGAGCTTGAAATCTTAGACAGCTTCCAGTCGACAAGCGACCTTGAAAATGATTTTTGGTTCAAAGATTCCCGTCTTTGCCTATACAGGCTCGCGCCTCCCTTGAACACCGAAGTTACTGAGGAAATTAGGATTTGACGAGTGTCGAAAGTTAGACCAGCCAATTTCTATGACTACGATGCCATTATAGAGCTCATTCTGAAGACCCCCACCATCCCAAGTTGCAAGACGAAACCTCTTTCCTCTTGACGTCAATCTGCCTCCTCCTCCTGTGGACCAAACTCTTACTCCTAGGGGTGACATAAGCCCGGATGTTACTAAACTGCCCCCGCCCCTTGCAACGGCTTCTCCACAAGAGACGACCCTACCATCGCAGTCTGAAACAGTGGGCACAACTGAAGCTACCATTCTGTCTAGCCCTCTCCCTAAGAGACGGAAGGTTGATAAAGGAAAGAGGAAAGTGTCTTCTCGTGATGACGATGATAAGTTTGTCCCCCAACTGGCAGAACCTGGCTCCAAGACTGAGGGATATGCCTGGACCTTCGTCCAAGGCATGAGTACAATTTTAGGGTCGAAGCAAAAAGTTGGGGTGTTGGAAGCCGAGGATTACACCATCGGGAGGCTCACGGGATATGTCGCTCATCATGATCTTGTGGTAAGTGGTGTAGCTGCAAAGTTACTGCACGTTTTAAAAATACCGCAAGCGCACGGCGTAGTTGTAACACAGAACCGGCGAGTACAGGTCGAT
>JANHAO010030608.1:0-10103 GCA_026873985.1 Saraca asoca
TCATAGGCCATGGAGCCAGTCTCTTGAAGATGAGTCCTAGAAACATAAATTGCATATTCACAATATAGAACTCAAGCTAAGATCATGTGTTTGTAAGAAGAACTGTAAGTGCAAAATTATATATAAAGCAGTAGAAGGGTTAGGATGCAGTAAACTTCTTTGAATTGTCACCATTTGGAACTCAAATGCTTAGCTTCATTTGAGTTCAATAGCTTGTATTCTCAATCCCATCCTCAAATTTCAAGAATGGTTCAATCAGATCTCAACTTACTTTTACATTTTCCTAGTTTAGGATGTTATGTGTAATAACAACACAGATGAGGGATTTGATAGGCAGATTTTGAGAATCTCATATATGATATCTTGGTCAATGTAAGAATACGACAACACAACAAAAAATAATCACATTACAGTAGCAATGAACCTGCCATCTAGAGATGGGTTATTATACACATTATGTAGTCAAATAACTCAATTCAACCACTAAATCTTCCCTTGGCGCACTTCATAGTTCATACACATTAAAAACTACCAAACTGATCCTGGTGACTATTACAAGAAAACAAGGCATTCAGAGGCTAAACTTGTCTCCCATAACGTCGGTAGCTTATTTCTAATTGCCATTTATAGAGGTCATAGAAATAAAAATGGCATACAAAGGCAAGAGAATCAATCTTGCTAACGATTACAAATATGAACATGTGAAATTATCACCAAATAAGTATCAGACACAGCAACACAACCATTGATAGCATAAGATTAGCCAGATCATAAGAAGCAATAGATTATTAATTAGAAATATGAATTTTTGTTGTGTCCAGCTCAACCATATCCAAGACCAAAGTGAAAAACGTTGAAATTTACAAAGTTCCTAAATCCTGAGAATATATGTTGGTGACAGAATCCAATGACATAGACAACCTCACTGGTCTAAATCTACTCAACTATTCAAAGATGTTTACATACTCAATGGGACAAACACCAGAGGCAGGTGAACTGATATTGCTTACATAATGAATTAGGTATTAGACAAAAATTTTATTCATATAGTCAAACTTGTTTTTTTAAGTACTTCATAAGCCCCAATCTCACAGTTGTATTTCAGGATTTATTTTTGTTTTGTATAACTTTAACTGTTGAGGGGTTTCCTCTCTAAAACATTTCATAAACTTTTCTAGGAACAGCTCTTGAGAAACCATAAATGGAGTATAGCTTGCATTCTTTTTCATCAAACCCTTTGACATAAGCACCTGCACAACTGAAGCCCTTGGAATAATCCTTTTCTCTAAACTCAATCCAATAACTTCAGTTTGTTGACAAGGATTAGAGAATCCCAATCTAAGTGGTTCACCCAAAAACTCATGATGGCATTAATTTTGTCTTTGGATTATAACATGACAAGGGGATTCTTCCTAAATACCTCCAAAATGGCCAGTTTAGTCCAGCCCTTACTCCTAAAGGTGTCAACTTTTGCATCCCATTGAGGTTTGGTTACACCCTATTTGGCTAGCAATGCCCAACTAAAATGTGATTTCGAAGGATCAAGTCCCAATTCGATTACTTCCTCTACTAACTTCCTTAAATCATACGAGGATAATATAGAAGGCCTCACACGAAGTAGTCTTGCATTGTTAGAGTTACCCACCCCAATAGAAAACAACAATTTGACATAAGGTACCAAAAGATTGGTTGCAAGAAAATATGGCCACATTTGGCCACACTTTTATGTTGTAAAATGGGGAAGCTCATACTAGTCAAATCGATGGATCTATTGAATCATATTATAATATATAAATTTAGTTAATAGTAATGAAATCATATATGACATTATATAAGAATCCATGATAATAAAGCACCATTTAGCAGGTTCAGTCCTTATAATCCAAGTAGAGAAAAAGGAGAAGAAAACTGTATCTGAAGTCTTAATGAGGAACTCTATTAAAATATAAGTATTCTTTTCACTTCTCCTAGAAACCATCTGGTTGTTTCATATAAATATTTTCTGATAGATCACCATTTAGGAAAGTTGTTTTAACATCTATTTGGTGAAGTTCTAGATTAAAATGAGCCACCAGTGCGATAATAATTCTGTTGACAGTAGATTTTGGTTCTGCCAGAATCTAGCCAACCAAAAGAGTTCCTATGGACTCAAACTACTTTCTGGTTGCTGCAAATGAAGAATGAAGAGAAATAAGAGGAAGAGAAGCAAATACATAGAGGGCTTTTAACGTGGCGGCCAAAACTGGGCAACACTAGTTCCTACATCCACGGTAATATATTGATCAGAAGAAATTTCTACAAAGTTTCAGTATATTAGCTTCTCTCTTTCTTTACAATGATATCCCTCCTCCTATTTATAGAGGTTGGGGAGGTTACAATGGTAATTACTCAATTTGTATTTTTGTTACATCAAAATAAATGTACAAGACAGCCTAAACTACTATAAAATGTCCTTTGCAGACTAATGGTTGACTTATGATGTTTGCTTTCTATGAGTGGGCTCGTGACGCTGCTTCTTGCAAGCTGCTCCCACAAACTAAGTTTGAGAGGGTTGCTGCTTTAGGAATTCCTTCAACGAGCTCTTTCCTGAGTATGATATAATGTCTATGAGTTAGGATTGTCTAGGGTCATCACTAGCCACCAGTCAACAAGGATAAACTTTATGAACTCACCTTTGGTAATACGATATCGTGTATAGCGGGATGCTGGCCATGTGGGATGGATCTTATTCCTTAGTGAGCCAAGACTCTGCCTCGCTCTATTGCTCGCACAGGTAGTAGCCTCTGGAACTTGGCTATTTTCTTATTTGAACTTGGTCTGTTGCTGGGCCTTTGCCAGCCCATCTTGCAAATCTGGAAAACATATATAACATAAGCCCCTAACTCTCAGCTTACTTCGTAGGATGGGAGTTGAATAGTTTCATTGGTAAAAGGCCTTTTTTATGGATTACCATGTAGTCAAAGTCTTCAATCAGCCTGTCGTTTCATCTAACCCAAGCTATACCTCATGCTATATGTGCCTTATTGTCACATATGAGTCTACTTCATTTTCTTTTGAAGCATTTAATGGGAGTGGTTTAAAGCTTCTCCCGAACTCTTCAGTGAGACTAGGCCAGTCTATTTAAAGTGTGAGAAGTTCTTCCTCCTTCTGTCATTAAGTGAACTGATGGGTGTTTCAAACAAGCCCTCCATATTTTCACTGGTCTATTTTTTTGAGGAGATGTATATGGTCTACTGTATAGGAAGCCTTTTCGAGCAATTCTCCTTTTCTAAAAATGAGGAAAGATCTTGTGTAGATCTTAGATTATTTCCTCACAGTGATGTCATGGGGTTCCTCCTTTTCAACCATCATGGCGTGCCTCTTTAGAATCCTTAGCACTAAGGGTGAGGCTAAAGAGGAGCTTGCTATTGAGGAGGATAACTGGAAGAAGAAAGTTAAGAATCTGGTGCTCCTCAATCCTTCCGTCGATGGGAGTTCACCTCCTAGCATCTGGCCTTCTTTTCTAGAATGTAATAGCCATAAGCTTCTTTTGTTTTGACTTGTATTCTGAATTCTCGTTGAGGCTTTTAATGAATGAAATCTTCATGATTCTTGCATGTTGTACAGTGTTTGAATGTTCTGCACATCACATATGATAATTTGAATTTTGGCAAATCATAGTAAAGTGAGATACTTGAATAGTCAATCGATCATGCTTCTCAGTGAACAATGAGTTAAGCATCGAGGTGCTTTAGTTGCAAATAATACATATGTAGGTTACATGAGAGTTGCAAACATTAAGTCGCATGAGAGCTGTGATTTGTGAGCTATGCCTCAACAACTTAGTTACTCAAGGAATGAGTTTATTTAAAGTGTCTCCATGCCTCAATTGGATTGGAGGTCGCAGTTGGCAAAGATTTATGGATATTTTTAGCACCACAGCACCTCAACCAGACCAGAGGTCATGATTGGCAAAGTGTCTATGGATATTTTTAGCACCACAACACCTCAACTGGACCAGAGGTCATGGTTGGCAAAGAGTCTCTGGATATTTTAGAGCTATAACACCTCAACCAGACCAAAGGTCATGGTTAGCAAAGAGTCTGTGGATATTTTTAGCACCACAGTGCCTTAACCGGACCAGAGGTCATAGTTGGTAGAGAGTTTATGGATATTTTTAATGCCACAATGCCTTAACTGGACAACCGGACCAGAGGTCATGATTAGCAGAGAGTCTGTGGATATTTTAGTGCCACAGTGCCTCACCTAGATAGCACCTCAACTGGACCAGAGGTCACGGTTGGCAGAGAGTCTATGGATATTTTTAGCACCACAGTGTTTCAATTAGACTAGAGGTCACGAATGGCAGAGAGTCCACGCATGATGCTTAAGAGAGTTCGCTACATACGAGCTTAGAGGATTGCACACACTTGATAACAGGGAGCAAATTAGATACTGAAATGAAGGGAGCATTATAGGGCTAGGCCAACCAGCAAAACAAAGTTTCTTTCAACAAAGATAAAGAGGGAAGTTTTAACACTTGCCCTCGAATTATAATACGTCATCAATGCATAATTTTGATTGAACCTCCTTGCTCTTGATTAGGATCTCGCTAGGGATGCTGAGGTCGCTGCCCCGTAGGTTGCACCACATACTCTCTTAGGCAGCCTCTCTTCATCAAGTCTTCAATTGCATCCCTAAGGTCTCGACAATTCAAGGTACCATGCCTAACCTCATTGTGGTAAGCATAAGACTTTTCTCTAGTCCTCTCGATCCCTCTTTATCATGTATATCCTATCTTGGGAGTTCGATAGGACGCTGTAGTGCTCATAGCAACCTGAGTGCTGAGGTCATTCGCCCTTAGGCTTGTTGGACTTCTTCATAATCTGCTCGCTAGAGTGGTCACTTTGATCCACATTGACCCTCTTCTTATTATGGTCAGAGCCATCCTTCTCGTCCTTCCAATCAGGCTTTCCCGAGCTAAAGGTTTCTTCCCACTTGATTTGCTTGGCAGCTCATTCATAAAACTTAGCTAAATCCTTCACCGAGGACTTGTATAGACTTTTGTATAACTTTCCATCCTTGCAGAGTCCCACAAAGATCGTTGCCAAAATGGTTTCTTTAGATGGATTCTTTATCAAGTTAGTTTCAAGCCTGAACCTGTCAACATAATCCTTTAGTGACTCATGCTTACACTGAAAGACCATCGCAAGGTGATAGAAGGCATGAGCTGCCTCTTTAATGTTCGGTACTAGCTGATAAATTTCTACTGGCACTCTTCCCAACTGCAAATTAAGTGAGCTGGGAGGCTTCTAAATTATGGCCGAGGCACACCTTTTAGTTTAACTAGGAAAACTTGGCATTTGATCAGAGGATCAAATCCATCTAAACATTGAATGTATCTAGATGGTCATAAGGATCAGTGTCCCCATTTTACAATGGAATCGTGGGGACTTTGAGCTTGAGAGGGAGGGGCCAAGCTTCGATCTCTATAGAAAATGGTGATTTGTCCTCATAGCGAGCTTGATCATTAGGAGCTCGGAGACATTCTTCCAACTGGTTCATTTTTTGATACAAGTCTTCCAATAGTAGGTCCCGTGCTCCAGATCACTGGTTGGAAGATTGCTGATCCCTTTGACTCTCTTAGTCGATAGAACAGGGACTTGCAGTTTGTTGTTGTCAGTAGCAACCTGAAGACTGATTGGCTCTGCTCAAACATCTAACTTGTTGCTGCTGTGGAACATTCTTAGGTATAGTGGCTTCATTCTGCCTTTGCAAACCCTGAACTTGCGCTTATGCTAGCGCGATGACTGTTTTAGTTAGTTCTTCCATCATATTCTCCAGCCTCTTCTGGCATTGAAGCTAGGCTTGTGCTCCATCGGGGCTGTTGGCAATAGCAGTAGGTTGAAGGGAGCTAGCTGGGGGCAAGCCAGCTGCAACACCTATGATAAGAGCAGTGGAAGAGTCTGTTGTAGACATATGACCTTCCAAGGGGTCAACCAATACATTTGAAGCTTTGATGGCTTTTCCTCTTGCTATTGTAGCTACACAAGAGATCAACTAGAATATAATAGATTAACTAGAGATCAGACAAGTCCCTATAGATGGTGAAAAAATGTTGACAATGGATTTTGGTTCTGCCAGAATCTAGCCAACCAGAAGAGTTCTTGTAGACTCAAACTACTTTCTAGTTGATGTAAATGAAGAATGAAGAGAACTAAGAAGAAAAGTAGCAAATACACAGAGGGCTTTTAACGTGATTCAGCCAAAATTGGGCAACATCGATCCCAACGTCCATGATAATGTATTGATCTGAAGGAATTTCTACAAAGTTTCAGTATGTTAGCTTCGCTCTCTCTTTACAATGATCTCCCTCCTCCTATTTATAGAGGCTGGGGAGGTTACAATGGTAATTATTCAGTTTGTATTTTTGTTACATCGAAACAAATGTACAAGACAGCCTAGACTATTGCAAAATGTCCTTTACAGACTGGTAGCTGACTTCTGATGTTTGCTTTCTACGAGTAAGCCCGTGACGCTGCTTCTTGTAGGCTGGTCTCGTAAACTAAGTCTGAAAGGTTTGTTGCTTCAAGACTTCCCTCAACGAGCTCTTTGTTGAGCGTGATGCAATGTCCGCAAGTTGGAACTATCTAGGGTCATCGTTGGCCTTCGGTCAATGAGGACGAACTTTGCGAGCTCACCTTTGATAATGCAATCTCGCATATAGTGAGATGCTGGCTATACGAGCTGGATCTTGTTCATTAGCGAGCTGGGACTCTGCCTCACTCCGTTGCTTGTGCAAGTAGTAGCCTGCTGAACTTGGCTCTTTTCTCATTCGGACTTGGTCTGTTGCCAAGCCTTTGCCAGCCCATCTCACAAATTTGGAAAATGCACATAACAAACTCGAAACAAGTGTTTTGTCAAAACAAGCGAGAAAGTTTCCCTTTAAGTATAGCCCTTTACTTCCTATCTGGCTTGAGCATTCCTCTTAGTCTTAAAGATCCATTTGCATCCAACTAATTCATAACCAGCAGGCAATTCCATCAAATCCCATACATGAAAGCCAATTCATCTTTCATGACATTCATCCACTTAGAAGAGTTCACATCAGAGATTGCTTCTGAAAAGTTCATGGGATCTAAATCATCATTGACTTCAAAATTATATTCCTGTAAATAAATCATGTAATCACTTGAAATTGCCTGTCAACGTACCCTTTGAGATCTCATTAAAGGGATTTCTTCAATTATAACGTCTAGTTCTTTATACTCTATCACTGGTTGCTCTGAATCATTTTGTGGAACTATCTGAAATATTCCAATTGATAAAATCACTAATGGGACAATGCTCTGATCCACAGTGATTGGTGGGATGACCTTTTGTTCTTCTCTAAAAGAAGTAACACAAGATGTTGCTGTAATAACAAAGACCTTGAGGATGAGAAGAACTTTGTGGCGGTGAGAATCAAACTTGAGTGATTTAGAAGCATCTCCAGAGCACAAAACAAAGCCGGCGACTGTGATTCACAGAATCAAAGGGAGTGGCACCGTTCCTATAAGATAAAATTGGATAAATGAGATGTATTGTGGCTAAGTTAAGAAGTGGGTGCTTTTGGATGGATTTGGTATTATTATTTTCACCCCAATCAAATAATCAATTGACAAAAAGAGGAGGCATTCAAATTTAATTTTGTTATTATCAATTTCTACCATCACATTTGCTTATGACATATTTATTTAATATACAAATTTTGTCTAGATTAAATATCCTTTAACTACATAAGAAAAAAATTAATATTAATAATTAATCATTTTTATTTTTCTATAAAAACAAATATGTCTAAAATTTATTATTAAATCAAATATGCCTTACATTTTTCTTGTGAGAACTTCATGTTTTATCATAATTTATTATTAACATATGTTTGATTAATTTTATTTAATAACAATTCGTAATACAAATTTAGATTATAGATTATAATGTATTCAAATATAGGTGAACCATTATCATTTTTTTATCTATTAGATGACTATATAACTGATATAATTATATTCATATTAATTGTGAGAGAATATTATATTTCTTTTAATTTGTTGAAGTTGTTACATTAACATTTCAAATCAATTAAATTTATTATTTTAATTTTTTCACCTTTTCAAAAAATATTTTTTAATATATTAATATTCAAATGAATTTATTTATAAATTATTTTGTTTAAAAATTTAAATTAACTATTTTATGTCAAAAAATTCAATCATTTAGTTCATAAAAATTCATGCATTATCATAACTAATATCTTATCTTCAAGAAAATATATATTTTAGAAATATTTTTTTTATGAAGTTTCATAAATATATTAAATTAAAATTGTGATAAGTACTCAAAAGCAATAAAAATTTTAAAAGAGGGACTATGAAATATTAAATTTAATATTTAATATTTAAAGATAGTATCAAAATTTAAAACACGAAAAACTTTAGATAGACATTATCTACTAAATTAAAATTAAATATTACTAATTATGTGTTAATAAATATTTTATTTTCATATAAATATAATTGGAGTGGTTGATTTTATCCCCATTAACTTTTAAAATTTAAAAATTAAATATTTATATTATATAAAATTTAGAATTAATATCTATCATTCACTTAATTAACTATTTTATTAAATTAGATGATTTTCTTCATAAACTTGTAAGAATCACAATATTATTATATATTGATTTATCATATCATTTTTTGCACATAATTTTTTAATTTATTTTTAAGTATTTAATTTAAATTTTATAAATCTAATTTAATTTTTATTAATTATATAATATAGAAATTATGTGTGAAAAATTGATATAAAGTTTATAAAAAAATCATGTAATTTAATAAAATAATTAATTAATTGTACGTTAATTTCAAATTTTATATAATTTAAGAGTTAGATTTTCAATTTTTTTAAATGTATGGGGGCAAGATACAAACACATTAAAATTGAAAGGGATATTTTGTATTTTTCCTGCCAATAAATACACAAGTAACAGAATAAGAAGGTTTTGTTTTTTTGTATGCAAGGGACCTAACGATTGAATTTACACTGTTTTTAAAAGTATAAATTATGTTTTATACACATTTGGTAATTTTTATATAAAAAAAAGTGTCTTTATAGTTTATGGGTTATCATCATATAAATACATGAAAATATAAAATCACAGACAAAAAATGTCCAGAAATTTATATTTTTTTTACAAAAATGAAAATAAAAGTAAATAATTAATTTTTTTGGAAAAAATATACTTTATATCCTTCAAATTCTACCAAGTGACCTTAAACTTTAAAATATACAAATTACACCATAAAAATTACAAATTATCATCTTCAAGTTCAAAAAAAAAAAAAACTTTAAAAATGTTAATTATTTATTAACTGTAAACTTGTATTTGTTGTATATACTTCGTTGAGAGATTTGTTTTATCACTTATAAAACACAAGATTCAAATTAAATATCTTATTTCATCACTAAAATATAAGTTATATGATTTAAACTTTGAAAATAGTCTAGTATCGATAATATGTTTAGTGCTGTTTTGCACTTGATAAGAAAAAAATAAATACCTCAATGGTTTAATAGAAGACATTTACAAGTCTATAGTTAATAGTAATAAATAATTAACATTTTTATAATTTTTTTTATACTTTCAAGGATAATTTGTGATTTATTTAAAGTTTAAGGGTGCGGTATATAAGTTTTTAAAGTTTAGAAAGGTAAGTTATCATTTATCAAAGTTTAAGAAATATAAAGTGTATTTTACACAAAATTCTTTTAAAACTGCCACTTTTTGAAAGTCACAGTGAATATAAGGCTATGTTTGGGAGTTTTGAGGGGATGGAATGGAATGGAATATAATGGAATGGAAAGGGAAAGAATGGAAGGAGAACTACCTTTCCATTGTTTGGATGTTTAAGTAAAAAAAGGATGGAAATTAATTATAATTTTAATTAAAAATGTATTTCATTTCATTCCATTGGTTCCACCCCAATTTGGGAGAGAATAAATTTTGGATATTTGGATGGAAAGGAATGGAAGAGTTCCCTTTCCATTCCATTCATTCCCTTTACTAAAAAAACTCTCAA
>JANHAO010030609.1:0-10113 GCA_026873985.1 Saraca asoca
TAAATAACAGATTCCATTCCCTTTCCTTTCCTTATCTGATTCTATTCCCTTTCCGTTTCCATAGGTTGAACCAAACGGGGCCTAAAAGTATTCCTCCCAATGTCACCGCTGAAACAGTTTTATGAAATTACATAGAAGGTGCCCTTTCTCAGTCTCATACTCAAAATGATTGATAAATAGGCATCTAAATTTCATAAATATTGATTAATTAAATAAGTATTAATACATATTATAGACATTCCAACAAGGAGTGCACGTTCACATTCTCCTTCCATGTGAACGTGATACCGTACACTCAAGCTCCCAATTAATTTTATTTTGTCATTTTGCTTGGGTCTATGCGTCTTTTCCTTATCGTGTCTTACACGTGTGCGTGTGCTTTCTCTAATGGAAATCAAGCCGCGTCTGCCCGTATTAAGTTTGGCCAACCCATCACTCTCCCCTTATAATCGAATTCCTCTTCCATTGGATTTCACTAAATTATTAATTATTTTGATGATTAATTCAAGATTTAGTAACTAAATTTGCTAACTACTCCAATTATTTGATATTTATTTTGTTAATTCCGTTTGTGGGAAGCAAAATCGTTTATTCTTTTCTTTTGATGGAAAAAACATAGGAATATCATTGCTTTAAACTATTCAAAACCATTCTATGGTGCTAATGTAAAGTGTATGATGATTCCTGCACCATCTCAATTTTTGTAGGACTTTTTCATATATCATGTTCACACACATAACATGCATGGCTTTTGTTTTGCAACAAAGAGGTGATATATATATATATATATATATATATATTATGAAAAAAGAGAGCCAACAAATAATTCAGGAAACTCCATGTTGTACCTTGCACTATTTCCTATACTTGATTGGTAATAACTAATAATAGTACAATATGGTATGCATATTAATTGAAAGCTATGATAAATACTATTTTAGATGCATTTAAAGATGTCACGGACTTATTGTTCTCATCTGACCTATAAAATGCAATTAAATTTCTTCCCAAACAACATGCTAGAAATGTTCCATTATGAGTTAAAATAAAACTTACATTATGTAAGATATGAAAAAAAAAATTTGATTCAGCAGGACAATTTATAAATTAGTATTGAAATCATGTTTTCTTTTAGTTAGTCTTTTTAATATCATCATTTTATAATTTTTATAAAAATCTAGAACTCAATTCATTTTCAAAATTAACTTGTCTATTTTGGGCTGGGTAGATGAATGCATGAGGATAAATGAGAAACATCCATTACGTCCTAATTTTACACCGTCCCAAGTTAGAAACTTGAACTAGAAATGAGTGCATGTTAGATAATAATCATCCTCACTGACACACGGAGAAAACAAAGAAAAAAAGGGAAAATGCTATAAAAGCCAAATCTCAACGATCAAAACCATCTCTATTCTGTCATCATCTCTCTATCTCTCCTGTCTCTCTTCCATGCACCCGAGAGAGATGGATTCAGTGACTCTACCCTCGCCGGAGCTGGACCTAGACAACCTCAAAGCGCTCAGAGTCCTTGGAAAAGGTGCCATGGGCACCGTCTTCCTCGTCCACGACACCTCAAACGACCCTTCTGCCCGTTGCCCATTCGCCCTCAAGGTCGTCGACAAATCCTCCATCCACACCAAGC
Source organism: Saraca asoca (assembly GCA_026873985.1). Classification (NCBI taxonomy): domain Eukaryota; kingdom Viridiplantae; phylum Streptophyta; class Magnoliopsida; order Fabales; family Fabaceae; genus Saraca; species Saraca asoca. The sequence goes on from JANHAO010030609.1 coordinate 1,646, forward strand.
TCGACGCTGACCGCCGTGCCCGCTGGGAAGTCAACGTCCTCAGCCGCTTGTCCCACCACCCATTCCTCCCTTCCCTTCTAGGAACGTTTGACTCCGACCAATTCCTGGGTTGGGCTGTTCCTTACTGCCCAGGAGGTGATCTCAACGTCCTCCGTTACCGCCAAACAGACCATGTCTTCTCTCCGGCCGTCATTCGCTTCTACTTGGCTGAGATCGTCTGCGCTCTCGACCATCTCCATACCATGGGCATAGCTTACCGTGATTTGAAACCGGAGAACGTCCTCATTCAGCAATCCGGCCACGTCACCCTCACCGATTTCGATCTCTCTCGTAAACTCACCCCCAAAACCATCAAAACCATCATTTACTCGACACCCATCGAAGAAACGCATCCGGAAAACCGACGAAAACATCGCCGGAATCTGACGCGATGGCTGCCGGTGGCAGGGGATAACAAAAGAGGGTTGATCAAGGCCAAATCCGCCCGAGTCAGTCCGGTGAGTCGACGCAAAGTAAGTTTCTCAAATGGGGAACGATCCAACTCGTTCGTCGGAACCGAAGAGTACGTCGCGCCTGAGGTTGTTCGCGGCGACGGACACGAGTTCGCCGTGGATTGGTGGGCCCTTGGGATTTTAACATACGAGATGATGTACGGCACGACACCGTTCAAGGGGAAGAACCGGAAAGAGACGTTTCGGAACGTCTTGGTGAAGGCGCCAGAATTCATAGGGAAACGGTCGGCGTTAACGGACTTGATCGGACGGTTGTTAGAGAAGGACCCCACAAAGCGATTGGGCTTCATTCGTGGCGCGAGCGAGATCAAGGAGCACGAATTCTTCAGAGGGGTCCGGTGGGACCTATTGACGGAAGTTGTAAGACCGCCGTTTATCCCGTCAAGAGACGACGGAGAATTGACGGAGAAGTTAAAGGTAGGTGGAGTGGATATAAGGGATTATTTCCAGAGCTTGAAATCCCCACCCTCATTACCGCCTTCGCCGTCGCCGTCACCGTCTTCCGGGCATCAGAGAAATATTTCTCTAACAGAATTCTGATGAGTCACACGTGAAAGAGTTAGTTACTATTTTTTCTTTCATTGTAATTTCTGTGTATATAGAATAACGGTAGAAGGTCAAAAACGGCGTTAGCAGGATTAGTTGGTATAAACTACGAAGTTGATAAGGTGTAAGAGCTGTACAATACGTTTGCCAATACGTTAAAATCTTTTTGATGTGCTTCACATATACCCACGTCAGTGCTTGTTTGGGAAGTCAGAAAATGTGGGAAAATGCCTTTCCTTAATTTTTCATATACAAGAAAGAAGATTGTAAGCGTGATCAAGGATTGGAAGATCCTTGGGGTTATTTTTACCATAGGATACACCAAGATCCATCATTCACGATAATAATTGTTTGGACGGAAAGAGAGTGGTCATAAGAAGGATTTAGTGTGGTCTTCAAGGTGCAATGAGGACGAATTATTGGAAATCATGTGTCAAAACTTTTCCCTCTAGTTATTTTGTATTTGTTTTGTGTCTGATTTTTAAAGTTATTGCAAAAATTTAATTTTTTCGAGTGGTGTTTGATGCCCACTTGGTCAATTAATACATTTTTACTCCCTTTTGAGAAAGAAAGCGTTAGTATGTTTGACTAGTAATTCAAACAAAGATGGTAATAACAGCCACAAACACTTATAGTAGTGTAATTAGATTAATCTTATTTTTGAAATTTTTTTATACTTTAAATTTAAATCTAAATCTAAAATATTATTATGTGATAATGACTTGCCACTAGTATTACAGAAATAAAATATGATAATAATAGCAAACACTGCTTGTCCTAGCCAGGAATAGTGGTGATTTATCAAATTAAGCCTTTAATCGTAATTATGAGCTGTTTAAGTTCATCATACCATAACACGTGCTCAAGTTTGGAGGTAATTGCATCCTGTGCACAACTTTTTTTTTTTTTTCCCATAATTTCATCAACTTCATGTAAATATGTTTAGTTTACAGATTGTACACCTTCACTCTATTCTTTTTCTTACAGGGATAAAATGTTTTTTTTTTTTCTTTTCTTTTCTGAAAAGAGGTGCTTAAAGAAAGCTGCAAGTGTAAGGATGGATGCTTTTGTTTTTTGGGTACAAAGTAACAAAGATAAAAGAAAAGGTGTAGCTATGATTACGAGACAAATTGTTCCAAAATTACGCGGTACAGTAATAGATAATCACCCCAAAAATACCTGTAAATTAAATAAAACTTGGGATTTTAATGCAAATATGTGATATATATATATATATATATATATATATGAAGAAAAGTTCACCAACTTTAACGATTATGCAACATACCTTTTCCGGCAAAATGAACTGTGGTCCTCCATGTTTTTAACTGCAAATCAATTAGGACAAAATATTCTCACTTTTTTTTAAATTTAATGTAATCATATTCATGTTCATTTTACTTTCAAAAATATTTATTAAAAAAAGATGAATATATATTTTTAAAAATAAAAAGAATGATAATATAATTATATTAAATTTAGTTAAAAATGAGCATAATTTATTCTAATTGTTATAACTGGTGATTTACATTTTAGCAAAAAAAAAAGGGAAAAAAATAGGGAAAATGACAAGTCCTGTTGTATTTCCATATATAAGATTGTGGTTTTTACACAATTTTCAGATTGACAATAGTGAAGCTTAATAGTAGTTCTTAATGTATAAAAGAAAAGAAATGTATAGAGATAATGACTAATGAATGGCTCCAATCTGAAGATTGGGATTTATAGGTGAAGAGAAGGGAACAAAAGAGGGAGGGCCTAAGAGGTTCCCGAATGGGCAATGACATGAACAAGTATTCCTTGTGTCGGCCGATGCTAGCCTACATTTTCTGCCAAGTCTTTTAGACACAGTTTTAAGGACCCACAGCTTCACATATGATACGACCAAACCAAATGAACCTCAAGGTCTAGGGTAGGGTAATTGCAAATTGCACTTTCATATTTTAAGATAGCGATAACCAATAATTCTCATACCACATCTAAATTTCTATAAATTGAAATTTATGATAAAATTTTAAATTGTGATTTTCACTTACTTAATGAAGCTCTTCAAATAGTAGGGTTGATTGAGGAAGTAAAATAAAGTCGAAACATGTTCTACAAACACTATAATTAGTCATACACGACGAAAATAATTTGTCAAATGCACTTTGATGATTAAGTTAATATTTTAACAGAATTTCAGTAGTATCAACAAGATGATTTAAAAAAGGAGAATACTTATTAATATATATAGACGTCAAATGTGTCAATTAGTGTACTCTTGAACGAATGAGGTATTACTACATATTTATAATGTTTTAGTAATGAATTCCTGTTAGGTGGTTGCTAATGTCACATTATTCATACATATTTAAGTTACATATTTTGTCATATATTGTTTGAACAGTTGTTTTACCATACTTTCATTTAACTAAGTTCCACACCTAAGTTGATCAACTAGAAGTGATCGATCAATCAACAAAGACTAAATTACTTTTTGATGTTGATTCTTCAACTAGTCCCCATCAATTGACTTAAATTGATTGTTTAGAAATTATATACTATTTTAAATTATATCACCTATAAAAAAAAGAGTTAATTAATTATAAAAATTATGATATAAGTGTAATATGCTGAACAATTAGTTTAGTTAGAAGGAGGAAGTCAACTAGAGAAGCTTTTTGGGTGGGTGGCCTCCCCTTCCATTCCTTTCAACAGGCAACAAAAGTTAGATGGGATGAAATAGAATTTTTGCATTCTTTGTATCCCTTCTGATAGCTTTAAACATATAATTAATAAAAGAAAATGATAGTTGCTTTTCAAAATCTCAACGGATATAATTAATAAATTTCTAAAAATAAATAATTTAAATCGTGGTATATGAGTATATGAAATATAGTTTTATAAAATAAAATTAACGTAACATTATTTTACAATAATTTCTTTTGTCTTGTCTCGTATCATAACTTGATTCCTATCTCTCTACGGAATACAAGTCATATACACGATGACATAGAAATAAGTGATAGCTTGCCGAAAGTTGTAGGTACAGTCAGAAGTAGGAAGAATTTAGTTCAAGCTTTTTACAAAGAGAAGTGAAAGTGCTCAAAAGCCTTTACTTAGAAAGTTAAAGAGTGGACGTTTTAATGCTTTGGACCTGTGAACCGCAATAATTATGGAGTCTATGTTTCTTTCAGGTAAAAACCAAAACAGATCAAATTAACCATCTTCCAAATTAAAGTTCTACTAATTCATTCAAACAACGTCAATATCAAACAATATCACGCCAGTCACCCCTTTTGGACCATGACTTAGCACAACAGGTTACAACCTTTTTTCCTTGCTATAAATCCAATGACATCTTTGCTAATTCACCCACCAAGCATCCAACAATATTTTCCTATGAATTCTTACATAATTTTGACAACATAAGGAGAGAAATAGATTTCTTGTGTTAATCAATTTCACAAATATTATGCCTATTTCTCCTCAAATTTAAAATGATTAGATTCATGTAAATATGTACTCACCCTTTAAAAATTAGCCTGACAAATATTAAATAATTAGTTTATCATGTCTATATATGTGATACAAAAAAAAAATCTTTTATGTGACCATTTAACATATATTGTCAGTTGAGATTTAATATTAACGTCAATTTCACAATAATTAAGATCATGTTATAATTGTTTATATGATCACATGGCCTTATCTACTTGATTATATGACTTTGTTTGATTTCCATAAATATCCTTAGGTATGTTCATTTAATTTCTAATTGAACACCAACACTCTTAATTTAATGATGCTGACTAGCTTAAATTCCAGGAAGGTCTTGTGGAACTCCATCACCTAAGTCTTATTTGCAGGCCGTCTTTTTCCACCATTTAAGTAGAAGTGTTCATCACACCTACAAAATATTTTTATATATTACAAATAACTAGAATAAAGAAGAGAAGGATATTTGATAATTTGTTCATAAACTTATTGTCAGATATCAAATATGCATTAATAAAAAAATTAAAAAATAATATCAGATGCTATTATATTATTAAAATTCTAACATGCATATGACTTTATTTGGCTTTGTTTTCATTCAAATTACTCCTGTACACATACTAAAGATGATATGAATCATGCATATAACTATCTCACTCGGACTTTTTCTGGGTCAAATTGTACATCAGGGCAAAAGTCCAAACAATAAGGAAATGCATAAGAACCCACAAGGCAAGATTTGACTGCACAACAAAAATATCAGAGGAAACAAGTTCCCTCCCTATATTTTAACAGTCAAACATGCCAGAAGTCAACCACAAAGCCCAAACCCCATAGATGGCTAGTACAGCCCAAAAAGAAATAGATGAGGTAATGTTCATATGGGGATGTTAAATGGATTCAGGCTCCTAGATCAGACGGATTAGACTATAAATCTAGAGTAGATTGGTTCAAAGAAAAATTAATCTGTTTAGAAAATAGGTCTGCACGGATCACAGTTCAGATGGATTAGTCTATGCAGACAGGAGTCAGTCCGCGGATTTTTCTTTTCTTTTTTTTTTTTTGCCCCAACTCTTCTCAATTCAACCCCTTAAAAAAAGGAAAAAACACTAATAATTGAAATAATTTATTATTATTGTTTATTTTATGTCTGACTTTTTTCTTGATTGAAATAATCGAGTTAGGACATATAATTATTTTATGTTTGTCCTTCTATTTAAATGAAATCTTTGTATGTTTTAAAAAGTTGATGGAAGTAAAAATAAAAAAGGTGTAATTTACGAACCGGGTTAGGATTAGGACCATTTTGATTTGTAAAGTAAACAATCCGGTTGAGGCTGTAATGGATGAGGTGATGATTGATGCTCCCAAAGAAAAGGAAAAGGGTTCCTAGACTTTAGGTGTAGCTGCAGCTGGAAACCCTGATGAGAGAAATTTGGCGATGCGGGATGAAAAGGTAAGGGAGCATGTAGAAGGGTTGAGACCAGAAGGGCGACGGTGACACAGGGTGATCAATTATCTTATTAAGATCGTTTAATGCACGTTAATGGTGTGCATAATGTTTCTGAGTCTGATAAGGAATTTTCAATGGAGGAGAGCATTGATGGAGAAGATGAGGAAGGGCTGGGTGTTAGTGAAGACATTTTTTGTCCAATTATCCCTATCAATAATCAAGAATTGCATAATATGTGTAAACCATGGCAATTGTCATTGATTGTAAAATTGCTTGGCCGTAATATTGGTTTTCAGTTTCTGAAACAGAGAGTCCAAAAGCTACGGTGGAGGGATAGGGGGCTGGAACTGATTGATGTGGGCAATGGCTACTTTATAGCTAGATTTTCTATTGTGAGGGATTATAATTATGCTCTTTCTGAATAACCTTAGATGATTGGGAAGCATTATCTAACGATTCAAAGATGGAATGCGAATTTTGATCCGCAAAAAGACTTTTAAAAATATTCCACTTTGGCTTCGTTTCCTTAAGCTACCTGTGGTTTTTATGAGAGGCCTTTTTTATGAAAGCTTGGTAATTATTTTGTGAAAACTTTGAAGGTGGATGTTCATAGTCTGCAAGAACTTGATCATTCTAGCGTTGTAGAGTGAGGATTTGTGTGGAAATTGATATAAGGAAGCAGCTTGTGACAAAATGTAGAATTACAGGTAGAATTCAGTGTGTAATGAGAAGGCTATTTGATCCAATGCTATGCAGACTGATAGCATGGATAATAAGTTGATGGCGGTGAATCGAGTGGTGGCAGGTGATGAGAATTTTGAAGCCTAAATGCTTGTTCAGTGTCCAAAATGAAAATCAAATTTGAAACCTCTGTCTGGGATAAATGTTTCAGGAAAGTCAAGCAAGATTAGCGCTCATGAGAGAGTAAAATCCGGAAGGAGATCAACATTTTCTATTTTTAAAAATTTGGGGATTGATAATAATTTGAATCAGGGAGACCCGATTTCGGTGAAAGATAATAATTACGTGAGGCCGGTTACTGGTAATGTTCATACAAATATCGATAGTGGTCCCAAGTCCAGTTATGAAGGGAAGAAACAAACAGACTCTGCAGCCAGAATAAACAAACTGTCCATGTTGCCCCTAAAGTCCAGAAAGAGAATTGAAAGCCTCTCAATCAGATCAAAGTAATTGTCACAATGGTGTTTTGAATGAAAATACCTTACAGGAAAATGTAGATTTCACTAATCGTGACATTACTTCCCAACAAAGTGCCTCTCATGTGAGTGCTACACAAGAAACTCAGGTAGGACTGAAGCCTAAAGAAATTATTTCAGATGATCTGAAACTTCTTGATTCTAATCCCAAAGGTGTAAGGAAGCATGTTTCTTTTACTGATACAAGGGATAGTGATAAAGCTACTCTTGATGCAGGTGGGGGAAATACTAGAGTAGTGTATCATTTGCGCTAATCTTTCTACATGCTTTATTTTTTAATGATTAATATTATGTTGTGGAAATACAGAGGTGCAGGGTGTCTTTCCCTCTCTAATACTATCCAGAGTTTTGTTTGGATGCATGATATTGACGCAGTAGCTATTTTGGAGCGGCGCATGAGTGGGCATAAAGCAGACTGTGTGGCTAAGGCTATAGGATTTTCTAATTATATTAGGGTTGAAGCGGAATGTTATTCAGGAGGCATTCGGATCCTCTAGGATCAACAAATACAACTCATTTATACTTATCCTCAATTAGTCCACGTGAAGGTCACATATAATGTTCAAGAAGAATGGTGTCTTACTATTATGTGTGTCCACCTGTGACCTAAAATTCATAAAGAATGCTGGGCTTCACTTGAATATATAGCCTGCTCCATTAATTGTTGTTGGTTGGTTATGGGGGTGATTTTAATGAGTATTTTGAGTTTTGATGAAAAAACACGTAGTCATTTTCATAATGGCAATAGTATTCTGGATTTTGGATTTTGGTGCTTGTGTGAATGCTTGACGGTTGCTGGATTTGGGTTTAAGTGGGTCTCTATATACTTGGTTGAAAGGAAAGGTTAAAGAGTCCCTTGATAGAGCCTTTTCGAATATTGACTGGAGGTTGATGTTCTTGAATGCGAAAGTGTCTACTATGTCCTTCATGAGTTCTGATCATTGTCCTCTCTTAATGTCAATTAAAGATAGTAAATATAGTAATCATGGTACGCATTCCTTTCATTTTCATATTGTTTGGTGTTGGGATACTTATGGTACAAAGTAGATTCACAACTAAAATAAAATTGAGAAGAATGAAGATAAACTGGACACAAATATTTTATGTGGAAAATCCCAAAATAAACTAGGGAAAAACCACGGGCAAATGTAGGAGGATTTCACTATTTTAAATAAGAATTACAATAATTTCTCTCTAAATACAAGGAGAGAACAATTACACACTCTCTCTTGAAATAGGAGAAAACACTGACTATTCTCT
>JANHAO010030610.1:0-10104 GCA_026873985.1 Saraca asoca
GTAATTAATCAGTTAAATATAGTTACAGCCTTTGAAGAATAAATTCTACTTAAATTTTATAAGGAATTTGCTTCAATGAAATTAATAATAAAATATTTCAATCAAGTCACTATATTATGAATTTTTCATGTTTCATATATTTCACAAAATAAGAAAAAAATGTATATGATTTAAAATTTTTTCCATCTCCAAATATGCTTGTTTACATTGAATTATACATTAAAATTTAAAAAATAAATATAAATTATTAAACATGTGATTTGTTTCATTATTTATTTCATTTTCATTATAATATAAACACTTTTATTTTCCTTTTCTTTCCTCTCATTTTCCTTCCAACCAATCAAGAAACTTTCCTTTTCTTTCCTCCCATTTTCTTTCCTACTAATCAACAAAATTTGATTTTCTTTCCTCTTCTTTTCTTTTCTTTCATTTTCTTTCTTCTATTTTTTTCCCTCCTACCAATCAAGCCCTTAAAAAAATCAGAAAACTCAACAAATTTATTAACTTTGACTTGCATTGTACCAATTGTGAGAACAATAGTTGGTTTTTTTTATTAGTAGCTTCAATAGCATATCATTTATCCCTTGCTTGGGTGAAGGGAAAAGAAAGGAAAGGAGAAGAAATAAAAGAAAAGAAAAGAAAGGAAAGGAAAGAAAATTAAAAAGAAAAGAAAATAATTTTTCTTTGATTGGTTAAGTGAAAAATGAGAAGAAAAAAAATGAAAAGAAAAATAATAGTAATATTTTTTAAAAAGTAAAAAATATCAACAAAATTTTTAGATTGTATAAAATATAGCTAAAATATATAAATATTATACTCAATTTATAGTCACAACTATATTTTATCCTAAAAATGAAAAAATTAAGTTCACCTTGGAAATAAAATACAAATTATACAGCATCCCTTACCAAGATTATTACACAAAAATTAGCTTGCATGTTGTATAACATGTACAGAAATCACACATCATAAAATTAACTATTATTCCTTCAATTCATTTAATACATAAAATGAAAAGTATATAATTAAATTCAAAAAATTTGTTCTTTGCAAATGGCCCACGAAATAGAAATATGCAAATGGACATCAACCCACGGAATAGAAATATGCATCAGCCATACACGGAAAATGTCTCTAAATAGAATAAAACTAATAAGCACTTTTTTAAAGAAAAAAAGTGTTTTTATTAGTTACTTATTGAGAAAGCAGAAAGATTTGAAATTTCTGCTCAGAGAGAGTTAAAGAAGCAGGATTAATAAAGAGAAATTCTAGCATTAGCAAATAGTGCCCATTTGCTTAATAGAGACGAAAGCATAAAGGGCTGTCACCGACGGTCGAACTCGTCATGGCCGACCGCCGGACAGAGTGCAGTCATTAGGTGAACCGGAAAGGGAGAAACAACAGTGCTTACCACTAGATCTGCTCTCCGGAAGACACGTGAGGTCGTCGATTTGAAGGAGGGGACGCTCGGCCAAGATCTGATGCCAATGGCTGAGCTTCGGAGCAGCTGAAATGGAGCTCCACCTTCGGCTTTGGGACAGCGTCGATGGGTCACCGGTCGCTGGTCGTGTGGTCCCGTGCAAGAAGACGCCAAACGTGTGTTGTGTGTTCTGAGCTCTGCTCGCGGGCAAGAATAGGGCTATTGCATTGTGTATTTTCTGCGCTTTTCCCTTGGTTTTGTGCAGAAAACTTTCACGCGGGCCCCACCAATTTTTTTACACTCATTTTTCATTCTTCTCCTATTTTCCATCTTAACCAAGCTACAGAAAACTTCTTAAAAATCGTGCATAACAAATTTTTCCATTCATTTGCCTCCATTTTCTTCGCATCTAAGCAGAGCATTAGTCTCAACTTGATTAGGGATAATAATGACTGAACCATTCTTTAAGTGTCAAGAAATATCATCTTTGTTAATTGTATTTTTTTTCTCGGCATTTCATCCATTGAATTTGTGTTGATGCCATTAGAATTCCTAGTAGTCTCCTCAGGACTTGAAATTGATGGCTATTTTAAGCTACCAAGACTTCCATTGAAATGCTATGATACATAATAAGACATACAGAAGCCATTTGAGAAAAGCAAAGCTAGTTAAAAAATTTAAATAGCATGTCTAATGAAAGTTTCAAAAGTCACCTCTAAAACAAAGGAACGGGGCTTTGTTTCACACTTGTGAATCTACAAAAAGGTAATCACATACAGGATAACTAAGCAAGTGAGATGAGGAAAATTTTGAAGTCCCATTCCTCACCATTATTATAGTTAGTAGATGTACTCAACAATACTAGACATCAATGTCCAATCATGAACACAACTTTGTTTCATACTTTTATTTCATAAATTCACAATAATTACATTAATACATAAGCCATTAAATAATTTAAGCTATTATAATTCTTATCAAATTATGTATTATTAATATAGTCTATGTAAATAAATTTACTTTTACTTATCCAATTTTCTTCCTTTTCAAGAGCACAATGTGCTATTTTTTTAAAAAAAAAAACAAACTGAGATAGCATAATTTTTACTATTTATTGTATGTACTCTCATTTAAATGCATATCATTTTTTAGCAAGTGCAATTTATTTTAAGCAATAGTGCAGGAAATAGTCTCTCTCTGTTCTCAACAACTCTAAGAGCAATCAAGATATGTTTTCTTTGTCCTTTCTTACCTCTTTAAGCTTAAGCAATAATTACATCTTTTGCTCATAACTTTGACAAAAGGTATTAATTTTTTTTTTTGTTATACTTGGGCTAAATTTGAAAGATATGGAATGGATGCAAATGAAAAATTGAAAACACCCTACATATAGGAAGGGAGTGACTAAGTTTTTAAATTTTGCATTTGATTTCACAACAAAAGATAAGATTCATTGTCTATGTGTTAATTGTAATAATAACAATTATGAATTGAAGACATGAAAAGATGTAGAACCTGATTTACTAGGATATAACATATTTATGAATTATACAAAATGGCATCATCATGGAGAAGATTTAGATGAATCTTGTTTAACTTCAAGTTATAGTGATGGTGATTCGGATGGAGAAGATATGCAACGAGTGTTGAGAGATCATTTTGGAACTTGGGATACAAAGGAGCTAAATGAGGATGCAAACTAAGTTTTACAAACTTTTAGAGGATTCTGAGAAGAAATTGTATCTGGGTTGTACAAAGAATTTTAGGTTGTTTTTTCAAATAAAACTAATTCATATCAAAGTTCTTAGTGTTTGGAGTAATAAAACCTTTACTATGCTACTTCAATAGTTAAATGATGCATTCTTGGAAGGAGTTCAATTACCAAACTCATACTATAAAGCAAGAAATACTATTCAAGATCTTGGTTTAGATTGTATAAAGATTGATTCATGTCCCGAAGCTTGTATGTTATTTTGGAATGAATTTTAGTCATGAATTTGAATGATCCCAATGATATGCAAAACCATTGTATAACCAAATTTTTTTTAGAAAATATAGGTACCAATTTTTTAAATAACTATTTTATAAATACTCCTTCAAGCACACCTAAATTTACATCCTCTTATGACTTGTGATATACTAATTGCTCTAATATTCTCAATTGCATCAAAAAGTGCATTTTCTCTTGGAAAGCAAATTTTAGATGATAAGTGTCTATTAATGAGTCATGAGAATTTAAAGATGATTATTTTCTTAAAGAATTAGTATGATGCAAAAGTTAAACAACAAAATAATTTGAGAGAAGATGGTTCATCATCCAATGAAGGAGGTGAAAACTAGAAATAACAATGCATTCATATATTGTAAAATTAGTTAGCAAAACATTTATACCTATTTTATTTGCAAATAGTGAAATTTTTCTAAACTAGGTCTTGTGGTTTTTACTTCTATACTTGAGAGTTAGTAGCAGTAGTAATAGATATGACACTATGAAAACTCCATCAAAATTGATGGTTGCTCTTATGTAGTTAGAATCAGTTAAGGGCACATTTTTTAGTAGCATGACAAGAAACTTCTCTCCACTTACTTCAACATAATACAAGAAAGCTAATCTTTCAAATACCACATAGAGACCAATGTTTATGTCATTATGTTCATCGGCAGTTCTTGTTGAGATAACAAGAACATAACTATGGTAGTTAAGAACATTTATAACACTAATAACGAAATCCCTGTCCTCTTGCATTCAAAATTCAAACCTTCCACATGAGAAGTTTGTCTAGAAAAGGGGAAACCATTAATCTCAACAATCTACTTAGGCACTAAAGTATTAAAAGGATTGTTGAAATTGTCCCACAACACCATGGAATTCTAGTTTAACACTACAAAGTTTTTAGTATCATTTATTAGATCATAAGAAATTATAGTTGTAGTTGTAGGTAAAGATAAATTTGATCTTCATAATTGAGTACCTTGTAGGCTGTTAAGCACTAGCCCTTGGGTATCATTTAGGTGCAATCTTGATCCTCTAGGAGCAACATTGTCTGCATTTGCATACCAAATGATAGTTTTCTTCCAAAATTTTATTGTACCATATGGCAAATAAGAATTCAATTAAAATTTTTCTTTACATCCTAAGGTTATGCTTGCCCCATGTAGTTAAGGAAATTCACATTCATCTTATAAGTTTTGTGAAGAATTTTTATATGTTTTTCTAATTTTTTTCATTAGAAGTTGTAACATTCATATGCAAATGAGAAAAATTTTGAAAATTTTTTTTAATCCAACTATGAATGATAAAATTGTAACTTTTTATGTACTTGTTGCACACAAAATCTATATACAGCTGTAATTTTTTGTAAAAAAAATTTACAAGATTATATATAAAAAATTATAATTTTTATGATTTTTATGTCAAACTTTTATAAAAACTCACAAAAATTTTTAATCCATAACTGCACATTATATGTGAAACCCTTTTTTTTTTCATTTCTTTTCACACAAAATGTATGCGTGATTGCTTAGTATGAGGAAAAACAAGCAGCAAAATAAGCTGGCTATCCATTCTTATCCAAAGTTTCTTGACCAAATGATAATTAAGAAAAGCACTAACTTGTATTGATTAGAAAATGAATTTTTAGATAAATTAAACATAAAAGAAACTAGATGCTTATGGATATGGTAAGGTATATGTTAGCCCATTCTTCTTTAATGAAATATTTATAGGGTGATGCTTTAAAGACTGATACATAATTCTTGAATCAAGTTCCTGGAAAATCTATGCCTAAAACTCCATATAAGTTTATGTATGAGAAAAAGCCTAGTGTAAGGCATTTCTATATTTGGGGTTGTAAGGCTTAGGTAAGACCATATAGTCTTTTCACAAAGAAACTTGATTCAAAGACCATAAGTGGATACCTCATTGTCTATTGTAATGGCTCTAGAAGAAACATGTTTTATTGTCCAACTCATTCTACAAGAGTTATTGAATCATATCATGTTATCTATTCTGAGGATCAGTTAAAGAGTAGGAATGAAACACGTCGTATTACTTCTTTTAGAAAAGAACAAAATATTGTCCTACTAATGACTAAAGAGTAGAGTGTTGTCCTTCTAGTGACTCTATCAATTGGAACATTTTAAATAGTTCCATAAGATCATCTAGTGCAACCAATGATAGGGAACAAAGAACCAGACATTATAACTAAAAAGGTTCGTTTGAGGAGATCACAAAGGGTAGGTCAACAAACAATTTCAAATAATTACATGGTTTATTTGAAAGAGCATGAGTTCAATGTTAATTATGGTTTAGATCCTATGAACTTTTTAGAAGTCATTTCTGGTCCAAACTTTTCAAAATGGATGAATGCCATGGAAAATGATTTAGCCTCAATGTATAAGAATATTGTATGGGATTTGGAGGAATTGCCTTTTGGTTGTGAACCAATTGGATACAAATGGGTCTTAAGACCAAGTAGAATGGTCAAGGTGAAATTAAGAGGTATAAAGTCATATTATTGGCAAAAGGTTATACTCAAAGAGAAGTCATAGACTATAAAGAGACTTTTTCACTAATTTTGACTGAGGACTCATTTTGAGTTGTTATGGTGTTGTGGTTCATTTTGATCTAGAGCTTCACCAGATAGATGTTAAAATAGCCTTTCTAAATGGTGATATGTCAAAAACCATTTACATGAAACAAATAGATGGTTTCCAAGAGAAGGGCAAAGAACACTTAGTGTGTAAATTGAAGAAATCCATATATGGTTTGAAATAGGTGTCTAGACAATGATATTTCAAATTTAATAAGATAGTGACTTTTCTTAATTTCAAGGAAAATATAGCAGATTAGTGTATCTATTACTTGATGAGTACGAGCAATTTTGTGATCATTGTGTTGTATGTTAATGATATTCTCCTTGCCAGTAATAACATGAACTTATTGAATGAGAAAAAATAAATGTTGTCATGACATTTTGACATGAAGGATCTTGGTGATGCCTCTTTTGTATTAGGCAAATCATATATAGAGAAAGTTCTTGAAAGATTCAATATGGATACGTGCTCTTATTGCTCTACACCCATTCAAAAGGGTCAAATTCTTTCTAAAGTTCAATAATGTCCATACAAAGCACTTTGATGTGAAATATGAATTTGTTAGAAAGATAAGTAAGCATCAAACTTGCATTTGACATGTTTCCACAAATTATATGCTCGCAGATCCACTAACCAAAGGCTTAGTGTGCAAATGTATATTGATCATGTTAAGAATATAGGATTAGCTAAGTCTTTAAGTGTTATGGGCTAGTGGAAGTTTTCTTTTGTATTATGTTAAGAATATTGAATTTATTTTATTATTATCTCAAGATTTATACAATATAAATGATATAGCCATATAACTTGAACACTACATTTCTAAAACCTAACATCAATAGGGCATTTAAAATTTTAAGAATATAACATATAATTCTAACACTCACATTATCACCAACAAACTATATTAATGATATTATACCGATAGGATATATATATATTACTAACTGTTGTAGGTGTTTTTGGAATCGCATAAATAGGCTTGTAAAAGCCCAGTGGACAGACTTAACAAATAAGGGCCTAACTCACCTAGGATTGAGGTTGCTAGACTAAGACATTAGGTTGTTGAATACGAGCTAAGGTCGCTGGTTAACAAGGTCAAATTAGCCACCTTAGGTCATTGAGAACAAGGCTCAGCTAGTGGGTCAGAGCATGCATCCATAACCAATAAACCTAGGAAATCCGTTCAGTTTCCTACTTTAATGGGAGTCTGTTATAACCCTCAACTCTTATCTATTATGTAATCCTAATCATGGCATAATACTTATCATTATAGATTTACATTCAAACTATAACCCCTTAACCATTATAAAGGGGATGAAATCATTGTATGTGACAATCAATCATCAAATGCAATACACTCAGTAAAAAAGCAATAAAAGTTGTGGACCCGAACCACGTTAAAAACTTCTAGTGTCTTCCTATTCTTCCTCTCTCTCTTTCTTTTACTCTTTTTACACTCAACTTGCAGCTTTAGGGTCCTGAACTTGGGTTGACCAAATTCGACCATCAATATTTTAGCACTAGAAGGAGGGCCTTAAACTGCATTCCCCTTTATTTTTTGATGGCTAGAAGAAGAACCACTAAGAGTTTAAATGCTACAGTTGGCTAACCAAATGGTTATATGGAACAACAAAGGGATTCAGTCCTTTTCATAGCAGGCACTTCCACTATCCCCACCACAGGTGTTGCCACTAACATGCCTCCAGCGGCTTCACACTAACCTGATATTATTAATAGAATACAAGCATGGCATTACCATTACCAAGTGCTTGAGAAAATGGTAAGAGAGTTGGCTAAGGCGGTTAGGGCATCGACTCAGGCATAAGCCCAGGGCTCACGAGAGTAGGTTAGGGGCATTACATAGAAAGAAGCTGTCCAATAACCATGGAAAGAAGCTTGGGAAAGGATTTTCACAATGGAGGAGGATAAAGAGGATTTTGGGAAGCCCAACCCTATAAGGACTCCTAATGAATTCAAAAACAAGAGCAAGCATTGTGCTTATCATGATGAAATCATACATAATACTTTCGAATGCAAGGTACTTAAGGATGTAATTGAGGACCTGATCAAGAGAGGTCATTTAAGGGATTATGTGGTGTGACCTGTAGAACAGTGACCTCAACAACATCAGCAACTAGTATGGTAGCAATGCCAACGAACTCCTGAGCAGGAGGATGCCACCTCGATAAGAACTATATTTATAATTCACGATGGGCTTCACATCACAGGTACCTTAAACAAGTCATATAAACGCTACGTGCGAGAAGTAAATCATATCCTGCTCACGGGACATAGTGAATATGAAAGTTCCTCCAAGAAAGCAAGAATGACCTCAGACAACATCACCTTCATAGAAGAAGATGCATAAGGGGTAATTCTCCCCATAATGACGTGCTGATTATTTGAGCTAAAATTAGGAACATCGAGGTATGAAGAATTATGATCGATACAGGCAGCTCATTGAACGCTATATACAAGGGATGTTTTGAATAGATGGGTTTGAGCACAAGTCAACTAAGACCTTCCTCAGAGCCCCTTTATGGCTGTATAGGAGATGCAATACTACCAGTAGGGCAAATTAGGCTTCCCATCACTCTTGGGGGTTCTAGTTGTTAAGCCATCGTGTTGGTAGATTTTTTGATTATCAACTATCCCTCAGCATACAATGTAGTACTGGGGTGACCTACAATGAATGACTTGGACATGGTCACATTAACTAAGACATTTACTATCAGGTTCCCGACCCCCAATGGAATCAGATATGTGCGAGGTAAGTAACATATAGCCCGACACTACTATAAAGATGTAATCAAGCTGGGGGTGAGAGGAAAGAAAGTTATGTGGTTTCGACAGAGAACCAAGAGCTATGAGCACAACAAGGGTCAGCCATGACCTAGACGCCTATGAGGTGGATGCATATAGAGTAACTGGTCCAATGGAGGAGCTTGGAGATGTACAAGTCAGTGAGGTAGATACTAAGAGATGCATCAAGCTGGGAAGAAACTTGTCACTGATGTAAAAACCCAACTAACTAAATTCCTTAAAACAAACTTGGATGTTTTCACTTGGAACCATGAGGATATAGTGGGAATTGATCCTGAAATAATGTCATATAAGCTCAATATTAACCCTTATCACAAGCCAATCCACTAGAAGAAGAGGCCAATGACTGTTGAGCGATACATCACTCTCAAGGAAGAAGTGGATAAGCTTTTAGCTAATAACTTTATCTGAGAAGCCTATAACTTGGGTGACCAATCTTGTGCTTGTAAAAAAGAAAAATGGAAAGTGGAGAGCTTGCATTGATTTTACAAACCTCAACAAGGCATGTCCAAAGGATAACTTGCCCTTGTCGAAGATTGATTAGCTCGTGGATGTAACTATTGGTCACCTACTTCTCAACGCCATAGATGCCTATTCAGAGTACAATCAGATCCCCATGAACCCAAAAGATGAGGAACACACCTTATTTATCATTGACCATGGACTGTATTATTACAAGTTAATGCCCTTTGGACTAAAGAATGCAGGAGCAACCTACCAATGATTGGTAAATATGATGTTTAAGGAACAAATAGGGAAAATAATGGAGGTTTGTGTGGATAACATGTTGGTAAAGTTTGAACAGGTCACCAACCATATCCGTGATCTAAGAGATATGTTCCAGATTTTGAGGAAGTATCAAATAAAGCTGAATCCACACAAGTGCATGTTTGGGGTGGCTTTGGGAAAGTTCCTTGGATTTATGGTCAATAACAAGGGAATTAAAGCAAATCTAGAGAAGATTAAGGCACTCATTGATATAAGATCCCCTACTGGTATCAAGGATGTACAAAGGCTTAATGGTTAGGTCACAACACCCAATAGATTCATATCCAAGGCCACAGATAAATGCATCCCATTCTTCGATGTGTTGAAGAAGGTAAAACGGTTCAAGTAGACTAAACAATGTGAAAGCACTTTCCAGCAACTGAAGTAATGTATGGGTGATAACAAAATGTTTTACTCATTTAATTATCCTCTCACTTAGCATTTTAAGGTCCAAAATGACTTACTTTCAGCTGTGTTAGTGCATATTTATGATT
>JANHAO010030611.1:0-10103 GCA_026873985.1 Saraca asoca
TCATTTTTTCTTGTAAATACAAATATGTTGCAGGCTTTTGTTGATAGCAACAATGCATATAGAATTGCACCATCGCTGAGTAAGTAGTAGCATGTGGACAAAAGTAATACAATGCCGTCTTTTGTTCTACACTCATTAGTCACGTGGATTTCCAACTAACTTTATATGAACGATAAAGGAACAAACTACGCAACTTGTTAGTTTTTTTAAAAAAATATTGCATTAAGGTTTTACATAAACACTTCATTAATTACTTTTATATATTAAAATACGATTTAGGAGACAAGATATCTAAGAAGCTCCGTAGGCAAATAATCATTCAGGTCTATATATTTTGTTCTCTACATCTGCCGTTGCCAAATTAGTTTGTGATTCATCTTTACTCTAATTTCCGATTTGTTCGATGAAATCTTCAATGAATTCTTCTTCCTTCTCTGCTAGTCCAATCATGTTAGAGGAGTAAGTTCATTAAATGATCTAATTACACAAACATTCATTCTCCATTTATTACTAATTCTCCTTTTGATCTGTGATCTTTGCTTTATTCTACAGAGAACCCAATTTACCTACAAGAACAACAGAGGAACAAAAGACAGGAAAGGAAATTATGGGAGTAGATGTGGTAGATGAAGGTAAAATTTAAGGTCAAAGTGGTTCTCTCTTTGGCCACAATTGTTTTTCCTTTTTTTTTTTACTTTTGACTATTTTAGAGACTATAAGCAATCTTTTGTTTTTTTTTTCGTTGTTTTAGAATTTAGAGATTATTGTATTATTCATATTTAGATGAATATATTTTTTAGAATATAGATTGTCACAACCCAAAACCATAGTCATGATCGACATGAATATTACTCCTTCACCAAATATTCACTAGCCTTTTTACCATTTATACCTGTTGTTATTATTTTAGGTTTTTCTTAGTATTATTTCATTATATTGCAAAGACAACTAAATCATAACAAACTCAACACACAAGGATACTCATGAAGAAATATTTACATATATCATTTAATTTATATTGGTACTACCCAGTAAGCCACATACCAATATTGTCCAATTGTATATAAGTCTACAACAGTTAGTACAAAATATTTCCTATCGACCTTATGACCTAGGGCCCACTTCTACTTCCAAAACTACCAAATATACTTTTCAAAAATAAGGCATTCAAAAGAAGTTACACTAATCTATGTCTTACCATATTATCAAAACATAGGTTACTATAACTAAGCCCTGTAGCCCTTTCTATTTACATGTTTCCAAAAATATAACAAAATAGTTTTCATTTGGATGGATGACCATCAAGGGTCGAACCATCCAAGGGCTATCATCAATAGTACATTTAGTGGTTCTAGAGGAATTATTTCAACGTTGTGTAGAACTTCATATCCTATCAGGTTCAGGATGATGGTATAGTGAATGTTTATTTGGTAGCTTCCTAGAGGACTTGAGACCATGGTGGTGTATGTGTCAACTGTTATTTCCATTAGATTATTGTCCATCTTACTTTGGGATTTGTGATATCTTGAGAATCTGAAAAAACAAGCAATCCATAGAAGAACGAGTTTGGGGCTTAGTAAATAAAACATACCAGACTTATGAACTTACCAAGCAACAAAACATGTACAAATACAAGCATTCATACCTCATCTATTTGGCTATTTCTCATATAAACCTTCATGAGCAATTATCAATCCATAGAGATTCATATATAATAAAATTTCACATTATGTTACCTTTGAATATTGTGTTGAGTTAGCCTCTTATAGCCATCGACCATCATATTGGCTCACTATGTATTTCAATCACATGATAATATATTTCAACATTCTATATGGCAATAAGCAATTCAAATTTTTCATAACAAAAAAAGTAAATCTCCTTGTTACTCCGATCATCCTTATCCTTCCAATCCATCTTTATCCCACTTATCAATTAGAATATGCAGATCCAAGATGCGGTTTATTATTCCCCATTACACCTCATCAATATCACATGATCACATTTCATTTTCATTCATGGTGTCACACACCATTTCATATCTCACAAATGCCATCACCTTTTACATAACAAAGGTATTCACAACAAAAGTGCTATAACATTCACGTTCATATGCATAGACATACCATACTTTCTCATTTGTCAATTATTCTCATAAGATTTCTTTATTGATGTACATAGTTCAATTAAGTTTACACCAAGCAGAATATAATATAAATTTGAGAGGTGTGAAAACAAGCCAAGAAATGTAGAAATTTCTAAAAATGTGATCAGGATCGCAATCACAATCATTGAAGAAGTTCAAGTAGAATTGTGATCAAAATCGAGGAATTCGAATGACAAAAACTCGATTTGACTTGAAGGAATTTAGTTAAATATGCGAGTCTACTCACCAAAATGTGCAAACATTCAAGAATTCCAATTTCAAATGTGATCAGAGTTACAAGTAGAATCAAAAAACAGAGTAAGGAAGTTGATTCAAATTGCCCTGAATGTAGTTCAAATCCCGATTTGAATCATAAGAACAAAACTTCTAGGTTTTTATCAGCATGATCGTAGGTTTAGCGCAAAAAGTTATAATTTGAATTGCATAGGCAAAAATTGCAAGCAATGGCAAAAAAAAAAATAAAAAATGGGAAGACAATTTCCAATTCATCATATACTATAGAGTCTTATCACAACCTATTTTAATAGCTAAGATATGCACAAAACCTAACTAGTTCATTGACAAACTAATCAGTTTATTAATTAATCCATTCAATCATAAATTATGTCTCACAATCACAAAATCCCATTTTCATCAACTATCATAACTTATTTAGTAGATCACAAGCAGAAAATATATATTCATTCACAAAAATGATAAGAAATATTCACTTTGCTAACTGGAAACACAAAGGTGTAGCTAATTACACCAAATTTGCCTATACTCTTCAAGAACATAAAAGAAGAGTCTATTAGCTTTCAAATTTTTCCAAAGATTTTTCTTTCTATTTAAGCTTATACATTTAGATTATGATTCAATTTAATAGAAACTAGTTATATCTAAAAAATTCAAGTTCTAAAATGCCAGAAAAACTAAGTTGATTTATATAGTGTCGTAAACAGTAGCAGAATTTTTCAAAAATTCATATCTGGAGTTTCACCTGATGAATTAGCATGATTTTGATTTCAAAATAAAGAAGAAGAAGAGAAGATTCAACAATAAACTGTTAAGAAAATAATGGAAAAGTTAGTGAGCTTACTTGTAAAGAAAGAGAGCGAAGGTAGATGGAGTAGAATGGGAAAAGAATGTCAAAATCCCGATAATAATAAGTTGACCAATTTCCCTTTATAATAATTTTCTCATTTCTTCTATTTTGAACTCAAATTTAACATATTTGCCAATTACCAGTAATCATGAAATTTTAATATAAATTAGTTAAATTACATGCCTTCACAATGGCTCTAATTTTGTATTTATCCGATATCCATAACCCTAATTTTAATATTTTCAAATTTGTGCAATAATTAATTCCCAAAAATATGAGTTTTTATCCTTTGAACTTTTATAATAACAACTCAATTTCTGAAATATTTTAAAAATTTTGTATAGTCTATTTTTACTATATCTAGGTTTTGCATAATTTTAGATTTATAATTTTGAATTCTTTAAATTTTTATTTTTTCTTTTTTTATTACCAAAATTAATTTTAGAAAATTTGGGACATTACAAAGATTATACTATTTAATAACTTTAATGTATTTTTTAATATCTTACAATTTTAAATTTTTTGTGTATAATATTTTCTCTCACAAAATTTTATTTTAATTATATTCTTAAAAATAATTAATTTATAATATAATTTCATTTTTCACTTCCTGCACATTGAAATTAGTCCCCAACGTTCAGATTTTACATCCGTCATTGTGAGAGTGTATTAATTTTATTACGTGTCATGTATTAATTTTCATGTACAGGGAAAGGCGAACATAAAATGATAGAAGCTGGAAAATCAGACAAGGAAATGGGGGCTGTTTGGGCAGATGCTACAATTATCAGGGTTGATTACCAACTACAAGCCCCAACCCGAACGACGAAGGAGGATGAGCAATTGATCTTCCTACTTAATGAATCTCATTTAAATCAACCAGTTTTTTCCAATGCAGGTCGAGGCAATGAAAATTATTTCATTTCCATAGAACGGAGAACACAAACTCTAGATCAAGTTATGGAGGCACTAATTGATCCTATTAATCACATACTGGGAATTCATAGTTCAGATGAAAATGCTATCACAACCATTCTGTTGGAGAAAGTTGCCAGAAGAGCAAAACGAGATAACATATTTGATGTGATTCTCATGACAAATGTGACAAACAAGCCCAACATTAAAAAGATTCAAGATGAAATCGCAGGTGGTTTGAATTTGAAATTGGATGAGAAATCAACAGCTAAAAGAGCTAACTTTTTACATGACAGCATAAAAATGAAACAGAAAATCCTAGTAATACTCAATGACCTCTACAAGGGCATTGATTTAGGAAAAGTAGGAATCCCATATGGAGCTGATCACGATGGCTGTAAGATATTGCTTACATCTGTAAGCGAAGATGTTTTATCCAACCAGATGCACACCCAAAAGAATTTCATCTTTTAATTCCTTTCTTGGAAAAACATCTTGTGTTGAGGCTTACTTTCAGTGTCATAATTGTTTTTTTTTTTTTTTTAAAGTCATTTACTCATTGTATTTTTTTAAAAGAAAAAAAATCGTTTTCCTTATGAGTGATAATGTATTGTATTGTGCTCCTATACAATTTGCCAGTTGTGCCCTTCCTCCAAGATGTGCGGTAATTGTATTCATGTCCGCGGATATAGCTGTTTAATGGTGTTTTAAGTGAAATAATGTTTTTATTTCCTTTTGAGAAAATCTGGACTCCATAATTAATTTAAAGAAAGTAGAGAACTTCCATACCTATATTCTAAAGAAAAATGTCGTTTTATTTTAATTTATTTAAGAAGTGCTTGATTGAGGAATTTTAGGAACTTGTAACATAATAAAAAAAAAATGATTCTTTTGTTTAGTGTTTGGTTTATATATAGTGAAATCTATTATTGTTATTTAATTTTAATGTACACTCCCATTTGAAATCCTTTTCCCACTTAAATTCCTATTTAAAGTTTTAGAAAACGTTACCCACCTTAAATAAAAAAAAAAAAAACACACTTATCTCTCCTTTTCTTTCCCTTAACTCATAAGATCTTATCATTTATTGTTGCTGACCATCGTTCACTTCATCACTTTTCATCATTAATCACAGTTCACCATCATTTCCTGCGATTGATCGCCATCAAACACTACTGTTACTGTTGACCAGTGCTTATCATAATTTATCACCTTAAGCTATTGACTTACTGCTTACTACAATCTATAACCACTAATTACTACCCATCACCACTTACAATTATTAATTGTCTACTATCACTTTTTACCGTCAATCACCACTCATCATTATTACCACTGTTAACCACCATTGACTATCACCAATCGTTATTGATAACTACCTATTATCATTTATCGTTGTTAATTACTATCCACTATCATCTTCTGTTGTTGGTCACCATTATCTATCTTGAACTTTAATTTTGTGCTTCACATACAATCTCTTTAATATTATAATAGTTGTAGTACTCATCCTTACCAAAATATCAATTTACTACAACTGTCTTTTATTAGTCAATAGAGGGCGGGTGAAAAGTGTTTTTAATTTTCTGTTTATTTTTTTTCTTTTGCATTCCAATTCAAATTGTAGATAAAACTTCTTAATTTATTTTTTTTAATAATAAATTATTTATTTCAATTATCTATAATCGGTTTCTATTTTTTTTTAATTTTATTACTATTAAATTACTTAATTATTAATTTTTTAATTTTATAAATTATCAAATATTATTTTGATTTTTAATTTTTAAATTATGAATTATTTATTTATTTTTTTAAAGTAATGTAATTTTTAATATCTAATTTAATATTATTAAAATGATTTTTAACTTAGTTAAAAATATTTTAATATTTTAGTGAATTGTATAGTTCAAAATTTAAATAATTTTAATAATATATTATTTAAATTTTAAATTGTAAATCAGTTTAATAAATGTTATATATCATCATTCTTTTTATGAAAATTATTTATTTCAAAAAAAATTATTTAATAACATTATCTATACTTAATTTTTAGTCTAAATTAGCTAATAAATTTCAATTTAAATTATTTATATATGTGAGCTCTACTTGGAAAATACACTTGGATCCCCAATCTATATATATCTACTTTAGAGCCCTTAAAAGTAGCAAACAAAAGTACTAGCTAGGTGTCACTCTCATGAAAATTATCAATAATTCTATATCTTAATAGAGTGAGTGAATTTTACTCTCCAAATACTACAAATATAAAGCATGTGAGCTTCATTCTCTACAAAAAATAGGTAAAGTAAATGAATATTAAATTAAAATAAAATAAAAATAATTATATATTTTTATTTAATTACAATTAATGCAATCTAATTATGATAAATATAGTTTATGAAAAATAATTATGATTAATATAGTCTAACTATGATTAAAATAAAATAAAAATAATTCTATATTTTTATTTACTTCACTTAATCATTGACTTCATTGTTCAATGCAATCTAATTACGATTAAAACAAAACAAAAATAATTATATTCTATATTGCGATTAATGCAATTTAATTATGATTAAAATAAAATAAAATAATTCTATATTACAATTAATACAATTTAAAAAAAATTAAAATAAACAAAAAAATAATTCTACATTTTTATTTGATTATGATTAATGTAATATATAAAATATAAATAATTACAGCTAATGCAATCTAATTATGATTAAAATAGAATAAAAATAATTCTATATTACAATTAATGCAATCTAAGAATGATTAAAATAAAACAAAAATAATTATATATTTTTTATTTGATGATGAGTAATATAATCTATAAAACAAAAATAATTAGGATTGATACAGTCTAATTATAATTAAAATAAAATAAAACCAATTCTATATTTTTATTTCCTTCACTCAATAATGATTGACTTCCTTATTCAATGGAGTCTAATTACAATTAATGTAGTCTAATTACTCAATATTTTATCCTCCAATGCATTCTCTTTTTAATGCAGAATTGAAAAAGGCTATTCAGCAACCCAAAGAAATATATCTATAAATTATACCTCCTAACAAAAAGGTACAAGACAAAAATCAAACTCGATAATCATATTAACAATTGCTCAACAAACCTTGCTAGTAACGACACCCATTTTTGGATTACGCTAGCCAATTGGCCATAAGGCCTCAAAAGCCTAATAGCTTAGCCAAGGCTTAGTTAATAAGGTTGATAGCATTTATTGCCACATCAGCCTAGATAACACCTCTCTATATAATAAAGATATATCCAAAATAAAGGGGTTTATTTACTTACTCTCATTCTATTTCATTTTTTCTCATAACATATATTAATTTGATTGTCAAAGTGTTCTACGGAGATCCAACTTCAATCAGTTGCTTTTTTTATTTTGCACGTCTTGAAGCCTCATTGGTTAGTCAAGATAAAAGGAGAAGCAAGGCCTTACTCAATAACATCTCCAAGACCATCAATATGTCCTGAAATAAAATACTAGCTTAATTACTATAATACTAGATTACAATCTATGCAAAACAATTTAGTACTTAATATAGAATATTATATAATACAGGCCAACTAATCTCATTTGTGTCCTTACATGTACATTATTCAAAATGAGAAGAAACAAATATATGAGAACAAAAAGAGTGAACATATTATATGGAAGCAAACGAATAATCTCTCTTAAATACTAATATTGTAATAATTTAAAATGATGTAATCACAATGGACCAAAACCAACAAATTGCTTTTCCAAATTTTCAAAACTTGTTTGCTACATCAATTGTTAAGCAAACCCTCCATTTAAACTACAACAAACTCCATTCACATAACTCATCGATTTTCTCAAGTATCATAAATGAGAGAAGTTTCCACCATTATCAACTAATTAAGAATTAAGAAAAATTCATATTTAAATAAAAAAATTAGGTCTTAGAAACTAACCTTGAAGTCCCAAATGATATACTTCCAGGCCAAACCAATAACCATTTAATTGTTGATAAATTAAACATATTGATGCTAGTGGTTAAGATTTTGAAAATAAGAATCGCAAAAAAAAAAATTTAACAAAAAAATCAAAACCTCACAATGCTAGGAGAAGCAAATGTGTAAGCAATCAAGAAAGATCAATGAACCACTAAGAAAAGATAGGACTTGTTCAATGATGCCTTTGTTACCATCTTTGGCAAGTGAGATCCTCTGCTTGCCAACGTCGCTCCAACTTTCTTCATTTTGTATGACCTGCAAAATGGGTACTAGGTGGCACTTTATAAAGTCAATTAAATGAAGCACAATAAAAGTAAAGTACGGATAAATATTTGCAAAATGAAAAGAAAGGTATACGAAAATGAAGAAAATAGTTTTACCTCTTTTCATAAGAGAGATGGAATGAGAAACAATAGAAGTCATTGATAGAGCTAAAAAGAGAAAAAAAAATGAGAAGGGAAATAATTAGATCAAAGGATATGCAATATGGAAAGGATAATATTCTCATTCTAAAGCCATTAAGATCCCTTGTAGCTTCATAATAATCAACAAAATTTTCAACTTCCAAATTGTAGATTGATTAAACTGAGTCTAAAGGGAATTTTACTCAAACTTATAGGAGCTTTGATAGTTTGAGCATTGAATGTTTTGTGTTGAGAGCTTATGGTGGTGAACTTATATGCTTATAGGTAGAAATCTAAGTTTAGAGGATATGTTTGAGTTCTTCCTTTTCAATTTTAGGGGATCTGCTTTAGGCTTAACATTAAGAAGTCATTTAGGCTTGATTTAATACCAAGGGAGTAGCTCAGGCTAGATTTAATATTAAGGGGACAATTAGGGCTAGGTTTAATATTGAGGGAGTTATTTGGACTTGATTGAGTACTGAGGGAACTGCTTGAATTTGATATAGTACCAAGGGAAATACTTGAATTTAATTTAATATCAAGGGAACTACCTGGGTTTGATACAATACCAAGGGAGTTACTTCACTACAAGAAAATTGACTTTCAGTGACGACAAAAGTCATCACAGAAGCCTAAAAAAGTAGTCACTAAAATTTTTAGTGACAACTTAAGTTACTTTCATTGACGACTAAATATCGTCACATATGCACTGTCACTAAAACTCTATTGTGATGACTTTCAAAAGTCGTCACTAAAGGTCAGACTTTCTGTGACAACAAAAGTCGTCATTAAAGGTCGCCTTCTGTGAAGACTTTTTGTCATCATTAAAGGTCGCCTTCTGTGACGACTTTTAGTCATCACTGAAGGTCAGACTTACTGTAACGACTAAAAGTCATCACTAAAGGTCACCTTTTGTGACGACAAAAAGTCTTCACTAAACGACTTTTAGTCGTCACTAAAGGTCCAAAGTGACCTTCTGTGATGACTTTTAGTCATCACTAAAGGCAAACGTGGCTTTCTGTGATGACTTTTGTCGTTACTAAAGGTCAGATGTGACTTTCTGTGATGATTTTTGTCATCACTAAAGGTTCGTTTTGTTTTTCTTTTTCTAAAAAAAATGGAAATGATACCTTGATTTTAATACCTAATGTAATTATAATTATACCATATAAATTACATATTGAGAAATATATAATTAATTTGAATATTTCCATTAAAATTATATAAAAATGAAAGAAATCATACACATTACAATTCAAAAGTCAAGTATTTAGTGTCCAAAAACTACAATCTAAATCTTTGTCTTATTTAGGAAATCTAGAATTCAGGTGCTTAGATTTTTTTTTCAAAATAATACATTCAAAACATCAAGTGTTTGGTTCTCTACTAGGAAAATTTGCTCCAAGATCACATGTATTGTTGTTTGGATGAATAACCTACAAAAATTTAATAAATCATTACAAATGTTTGCAAGCCTTTACAACAATACCCAACATCCCAATATATAAAGACATTTCCAATATG
>JANHAO010030612.1:0-10106 GCA_026873985.1 Saraca asoca
AAATTTTAATTAAAATAAATTTAAACTTATGTCCAATTATTACACCTAAGTTATGTGAACTATATATACTTTTTATACTCTATTTTTTGTAAACTGAAGACATCTATTTTACACTAAATTTATCTCAACCACACTTTTTCCTTTTTTCTTTTTTTCTTCCTTCCTTTCTTTTTCTCAATTTTGTCTTTCTTTCTTCCTTCTTTCGATCATAATTCCATTACACTTGGTTGACAGTCGACTGCTCTAGGGGGTGGAAGTGTATAATTCTTAAAAATGAGGAGTTTTGGGTGTAAGTAGGCCAAACCTTAGAAGAGGTCAATGTAATTTTCCCTATTTTCTTTTACACTTATTTCTTAATTTGATGTTACTATCAACTATACTATTTTAGTAGCATGCGAATCTCTATGAAAAAAATTGTTTCATAATCATAAATGTTGATTGGACGATAATGTCAGACTTTTTCTATGTCTTCCTCTGTTGATGATCGTTTTCAAAATGAGAATAATAAAAGGATGTCTTTCCCTTTCTTTATTTGTAGGGAACTATAATATACAAAAGTATAAGCTCCAAAAAACAATGGTTGGTTTTGTAGACATAGTAATAAGTGTGAGGTCTATGCTTTTAATGTTATCATTTTAGAGCTATGTGCAAGTGAAGTTACCATGGAAAATATGTTCGTAGACTTAAATTAATTAATTTTCCAAGAATTATTTTTGTTTCAACTCATTTTTCCATTTATTTATATCAGGTTGTTCAAAGTTTTTAATTCAATCACAATATTTTTGCCCTAATAGTTTGCTAAATATTAAGTCCTTCTAAACATTTTATAAGTTGTTGTAGCAGTTTCTATTCTTGTAACTAGAATTGAGTTTTAGGCCATTTATACCTGAGGACTATACACTTTCATCTATTATATTTTTTATGTCTATAATTATGGATGTTATAATCATGATGGAATAAGCATGACGAGATTCTAGATAAAGTAATATGTTGATTGCCATCTAGTAAATTTCTAATGTAATGGTATTAAATATTTATAAATGCTTAGTCATTACTTGGTTTTGTTGGATGATAGCAGCACTACTCTTATTTTTAGTTCTATATCAAACCCAAGGTTTTTTCATACTTTTAGGAGGTATGTATTATTTTCAAGGCAAATATAGGATTTGTGGTTAAATTTCTCCGATTTGTATTTAGTTCTCTATTAAATTTCTATAAATGCTTCGATATTGCTTGGTTTTATTCGATGGTAGCAGCCCTACTCTTATTTTTAGTTCTATATTAAACCTAAGGTTTTTTTGTACTTTTAGGAGGTATGTATTATTTACAAGGCAAATATAGGGTTTGTTTGAAACCAGTTTTTAAAAACTGTTCTCTGTTTTTTAAAAAAATAAAACAAAAATACTTGTTTGATAGGGTTGTTTTCAAAAACAGTTTTGAAAATTTTGATCTAAAGTATTATTTTAAAAACAGTTTTTAAAAATAAGAGAGGAATATTTTCAAAAATAATTTTTAAAAATAAAAATACAAAAGCACTTTCAAATAGGCACATAGGTTTTGTCGTTAAATTTCTTCGATTTGTATTTAGTTCTAATATCCTTATTACTTTTTTTTTTCCTTTTCACACTAAAAGATTTACATAGTGCTTATTTGCCCAGTGTGATATGGCTGATATTTAGTTTAAACTTCTTATGCTTTTTTCTCCCTTAAGTTTGGAAAAGTTTTTAGGACCAGGAGAGTTCAAAGTCTAGAAAATGCTGCAATTATAATGAAGCCAATCATTTTTGCTTTATGTTTAAAGTTTCACTTGTTGGAAGTTTTAGCTTAGCAAGAGTTTAAAATTATGATTATAAAGGGATTTTGTCTTTAGCTGGAGTGACAAGTCATTTAGTGTATACACATGCAATATTTTGGGTTCAATCCACCCAAGACACTGAATGAAGAAAAGTCTCAAGATAACATTGGGTGCCACTAAGTGTGCCAACAAGGGATTTTATCTTTGTTGAACTTGAACTATGGATTTTGATACTAACATATATTTACAATTTGTTCTAGAAGCTTTAATTTTTTTGTTGCATTATTTTTTCTAATGTATAGATTTTGAATGATATTCTGAAATGGATAGATTTGATGCAATTAAACTAAATATGTAATATATTATGTAGGTAGGTGCTTATTAATTTTAATAAAAAAAATAAACGATTGAATGAGCTGAAAGAAATGAAGTAAAAATTCAAGACTTTCCAAGGTATTGTGTTTCTTTATTATTTATTTATTTATTTGTTTTGGTGACATACAGCTCTCAATCTCAAAAAGAAAAAAGATGACCTTGTTGGTTTTTATTGGTTTCACCAATTTTATTCAGTTTTGTTCAGTTTGTAAAGTTGTGACTTTAAAAACAATCTTATGATCCAAGAAGAATCTTTAAGAACAGTGGTCACTAAATCTACCTACTTCTCAAGTGTGATTTTCACCACATTGGTTATTATAAAGAAAAATATCTTTAATATTCCCTGCTAGAATAATACTTGTTAAATGCATGGTTTTATTGTCAAGTATGAATGTTGACTATTTATTAATTTATAACAAATTAAATAAATAATAAAATCTCAATAAAAAATTTAAATTGAAAGACTTATAATAAACGTAAAGATAGATAGTTATTTTTTAAGAATAATTAGGTTTTGATTTTATCATTTTTCATCTCAATTATCAAAATGTCAAAAGAAAAAATATAAATAAATAGTAAAATTTAAATCATAATATCAAAACTCAGGGTATGCTTGAAAATACTACTTTAATGCTTAACTAAATATATTTAGATTTAAAATTGAATGTTATTTGTTTAATTTATTCAAACTGAATATCAAATGAAGCAAAAATTCATTGAATTGAATATATTGAACAACTACTTTTATTTTAGTGAGATTTTGTTAGATAAATATAACCGATATTATCTTCTTCTTTTTTTATTTGGGGATAAGAATTAGATATATCATATATTATATATATATATATATACATATTACATTATCAAGTATTTGGAGCATATAATTTTTAAAATTATAATCAAAGATAATGTTGAAATTATAAAAACAAAAGTTTAATATTTTATGATAAAAATTTTAAACTATTAAATAAATTTAATACTAAAAGTAAGAAACTATTCAAACACTGTAAATTTAGTATTTCATGGAAAATCTCATCTTTTTAAAAAATTTTGTGACTTGGTTTCACTATATTGACACGAAGCTAACAAAGATAACCTTATGTCACAAGAAAAAAAAAAGATCTTTCAAGCAACTGTATTTATTTCAATAGTATTGATTCTGGATGAGATATATATATATATATATATTTCATTTTTTAAGATGTATAGATGTAATATCTCATAATTGTAATGTAAGAGTACTTCAGGTTGCACATTGCAAGAAAATGTGCCTTTAGTGAGAATCATCACTAAATGTTAATAAATTGTTATAAAAGGTTTTCAATGAAAATAATATTTTTATATCAAAAAATCTCATCACAGAAAGTTTTTGTGATAACAAATGCTGCTTAGCACTAAAAGTGTCCATTTTGTGGCAAGTTCTATTGTCACTATAAGTTGACAATTTTTTTGATAATTAAATCCTGTTGTCACTAAAAATCATATTAGTGATCAATTTTCTTATCACTGAAAGGTTAATATTTAATGAAAAAATATATTGTTGTCAATATTAATGACTTTCGTGATAATTATTACCATCACAAAAAATAATTTTAAATTTTTTATAAATCTAAAATAATATTTGTAATAGTCAATGTCGTCACTAAAGCTTCTTTCAATGACAACATAAATATATTATCACTAAAAACATAACATTTATAACAATTACTTTTGTTATTATAGTTTTTTTTTCTAGGTTAACATGTTTGTGTCATCACTAAAACTTATTTTTATTTTATAATTATGCACTACTTACAATATTTTTGACATATCATCATATGTAAAAAAAATGTAACTAACAAAATTTTGATATAATCCTTAAAATAAAACTTGTGTTGGCACCAATTGTACCTAATTCACAGCAACAAAGTTCTAAACTTATAAGTCTTAACATTATTCAATAATACAAAATAAAAAACTAGTTATTAAATGCATAAGATCAACAATGAGTTATCAAAGTTGAAGAAGTCCAATAGCCAAAGTTTGAAGCAAATGTTGCTAGCAGATTAACTTGATAGATAGGGTGTGATGGTACTTGTGATACTTTCCTGACCAATCTACATGTAAGAAACAATGATAAAAAAATAACATGGTGATGCCATTCCAGGTTTCTCATAATTCTAACAAAAAAAAAAATAGGACAATAAATTACACAAAAAATAATCTACAAATGTGGATTAAACCCTTCTATTACTATATTTATTCCATTAAAAAATGTCTTCATAAATTTGATGTCCATTAGTGATTTTTCAAATATAACAAATAGTCATGTTGAGATTAACTTGAAAATTTTTCAAAAAAATTAATTATAGCCCTTAGAAATAACTTTTTATAAAATTCTTTAATTATTTATATTTATAATTCCTCAAAATATTTATTTGGAGCTCGACCCATTTGTTCTAAGCCATCCCAAACTTGGCCATTTCCTCTACTATTCTCAACCCTAAAACGTTGTTATCACTTATCTTCAACATATGCAGGATGATTTTGACTTTGAAGGATTTGTGCAATTCAATGATACTATAGTAGCAAAATCATTAGTTTAAGGCCATTGCAAACCTCTAGATCCTGATTATCTAACTAATCTAATAATGACATTCTTACATCTCATTAAACATTTTGGACGGTTCCACCTAATCTTAGAAGCTCCCTAAACTTCAACTCCTCCCTTGAGGTGAATCTAAGTTGCTCAAGCTATTATTTGAATAATATAATGAAAGTTATATGACCATTTGTTCTCGGATGTCATTCTACTACCTACTCTTATTCAGAATTTTACATAGAACAACATAACATGGCACATTGCAACTTGACATGTCATTATGCTACCTACTCTATTAAAAAATATCCATTTCTATTACCTATGATAAAAAGACTAGCATGGATGCTATGCATGCTTGAAACATAGCTTCAAATTGAGCTTCCATTTTATTATTGATCTCCTCTTCTACTTCTTTCTAACCTTTGCTTCCATACTCTCTTCTGTTAAAAGTCTAGCATCTACCAGTGCCTGCTAGACTTTAGTATTTACTTTTTCATCACCCCTTCTTTTCTTTTATGGTGCTTTCTTCACATATCCTTTCCCATAAAAATAGCTAGACTTCTCACCAAGTACTTGCGATAGCATCTTGTCACTAGTCATTTGATGCTCATGCTCTTGTGTTTGTTGCATGATAATCTCATGAAGTTGGTCGTACAATAAAATGGAAACACCTAATGAATAGTGAACACAAAAAAAAAATAATACAAATGCATTTGATAAAAGACACTAATATTACATGGATATTTTGAGACTTTAGATTGGGCCACAACAGTTCTCCTTCTTTAGTTATTTTAGTATGTTGCGTTAACCATACTTCATTAGGTGGTGCTTTCTCGAATAACAAGATCTCTCTCTCTCTCTCTCCCTCTCTCTCTCTCTCTATATATAATAAAGTAACATCAAATTGGTCACAAGCATGTAATCATAAAAAATTCATATAAATAATTTTTAAGAGAGACAAATAATTTAGCCTATTACTTCTAATGCAAGGACCCGCAAAGAAATTTTGCATCTTTCTCTCATGAATTTATGCAATCTTATACTACTCACGTAGATGCTCTATATCATTATTTCATTGTATTTATAAACAATTTAGGACATGTGACACTATTTCATGTAATACTCATGTAAATGCTACTTCACCAGGTATAGAATATAAATCTTTTTGTTGACATGATAAAAGTATAGAATTTTTGTCAAATTTATGGCATGTATTGTTTGAAAGCAAATAAAAATAGTGGGCACCCTGCCTTTCATGTATATAAATAAATGCGATCCTTGCATCCTCTTCTTCCCATACATACAAAAACCCTTTTCCCTCAACATACAAATACAAAACAAACCTAGCAACTAAGTCAACTAGTGTTGTGGGTATTTTCTAGTACTACGTAAAATGGGCTGGCAAAAGACCCAGCAACAAATAAGTCCAAATAAGAAGAGCTAAGATCATCAGATCACTCAAGAACATGGAACAAAGTAGAAGCCCCAGCTTGCTAAGGAACAAGCTCCGGCTCACATAGCTGACAATTCGCATTGCACGAGCTTGCATCACTTACTGCAAGCTCGTGAAGTTTGATCTCGCTGACCAAAGGCCAATAGCATCAAGAGTCCCAACTTTTGAGGCACCACTCCTTGCCTAGCAAAGGGCTCGTCAAGGGTAAACATGAAGCAGGCACCTTCTCAGACCAAGTTTGTAGGGCCAGTCTACAAGAAGCAACGTATCAGGCGTACCCACAGAAAGTAATCTACAAAAATCAGCAACAGCTTGCAGAAGCCATTTTGCAATAGTTTAGACTACCTTGTACATTTATTAATTCATGTAATAAAAATACAAATTATGAATTGACAATTGTAACCTCCCAACCTTTATAAATAAGAGGAGGGATATCACTATAAAAGAGGTCTAAAAACCATACCAAAACTCTGTAGAAATTTCACATTATCAATAAAAGCCATCATGGACGTAGGGACTGGTGCTGCCCGATTTTAGCTGAACAACGTTAAAAATCCTTTTGAGTTATTGTCGTTCTTCCTTTCCATCCCTTTATTCTTCATCTATGTAGCCGGATTGCAATTTGAGTCCCAAAGAACTCTTCTGGTTGGCAGGATTTGGGACTGAACAAAAATCTATCATCAACATTTTGGCATCATCTGTGGGGACTCATCTGTATTCTGGTTGATTTTCCTTGTTTTGGTTGATTTCCTGTGTAGCTACAATGGTTAGAGGAAGAACCACCAGAGCTTCAAATGTTCTAATTGATCAGCCGAAAGGTCATGTGTCTACAATAGACTCCTCCACTACTCCCTTCATAGGTGTTGCTATTGGCTTGCCCCCAGTCTACTCTTATCAACCCACTGTTGTTGTTAATGGCATTGATGGAGCCAAACCTGGCATCAAAGCCTGGAAAGACTAGAAAATATGATGGGAGAATTGACTAGAGTAGTCATGGTGTTAGTACAAGTGTAGGCTCAGGGTATGCAAAGGCAAGCCAAGGTTGTTACACCTAAAAAAGTTCACAAGCAACAGGCTGGATGTTTAAGCAGAGCCAATCAAGAAGTTTCCTTATGTCACTACTCACAAAAACAAACTTCAGGTTGCTATTCTCATGACCTAGAGAGTCAAAGAAACTAACAATCTTTCAACTAGCAATCTGAGGCATAGGATCCAATGATGGAAGAATTGTTTCAAAAGGTGAACCAGTTGGAGGAATGTCTTTGAGCTCCGAATGATCAAGCCCATTATGAGGAAAGGTCACCATTTTCCAAAGAGATTGAGGTATAGCCCCTCCCTCTCAAGCTCAAAGTTCCCATGATTCTGCCATACAATGGGGACACTGATCCTTGTGACCATTTGGATGCATTCAATGTTCAGATGGATTTGCAAATGGTTGATTCTCTGGTTAAATGCCCAATTTTCCTAGCAACTTTAGGAAGTGTACCTCGGCCATGGTTCAAAAGCCTTCTAGCTCACTTTATACATAGTTAGGAAGAATGGCAGCAAAAGTTCATCAGTCAATACAGAGCATTAAAGAGATAGCTTGTGCCCTCTATCACCTTGCATTGATCTTTCAACATAGGCATAAGTCGCTGAGGGATTACATTGCCAGGTTTAGACTTGAAGCCAATTTAGTAGAAAATCCTTCAGAGGAAACCATTTTGGCAATGATCTCTACGGGACTTCGCAAAGACAAAAAGCTATAAAAGCTTGTACAAGTCTCCTGTAAGAGATCTAGTTGAATTTTATGATTAAGCTGCCAAGCAGATCAGGTGGGTGGAAACTTTTGGCATGAAGTCTAAACAAGAGGATAAGGTGAACACCTCCGCTCAAAGTAAGAAGAGGAGTATTCAAAGTCAGAATAACTACTTTGATAGCTGGCTTGCCAAGAGGACCAAAGACGAGCAACCCAGGTCACTATGGCACTTATAATATCCTATCTAACACTTAGGATAGGATATATATAGCAGAAAGGGATAGACAGGACTTTAGGAGGCCTACACCTTCCAAAGTTCCTTACAAATGAAGGAATAGAGAAGAGTTTTGTGCTTATCACAATGAAATTGGGCACGATACTTCAAATTACTAGGCGTTTAGAGATGTGATCAAGGACCTGATCAAGAAAGGCCACCTAAGGGAGTACATGGTGTGACCTACGGGGCAATAGACCCAACAAAAGGATCCTGACCAAGGATAAGCCTCCACAATGAGAACCATTTTGTAATGATATTTAGAAGCTAGTGCCTAAGCTGTTCTCTATCCCTATTGAATGGAATTTTATTTTGTCATTGGCACTATCCTAGAGTGATCTTTTACTTGCATGTATCCAATTTTCTCTTCACTATCAAGTGCACATGGCCCTTTGAGCTCACATACGACCAGCGGTCTCGACCAACATGTGTATCCAATTTGCCAGTTGTAACCTCTAGTCCAGTTGAGGCATAGAGACGCTCAAAATAAGCTCATTGCCAATTATGACCTCTGGTCCAATTGAGTCGTGCAGATGTTCAAAATAATCTTATTGCCAATTGCGATCTCTAGTCCAGTTGAAGTGTGGAGACACTCAAAATAAAGTTACTTTCAGTGAAGCCTTGAGCTCACTGAGGTGTGGAGATGCTCAAAATAAACTCACTTCTAGTGTAATCTTGAGCTCGCTGAGGCATGGAAGCATAAAAATAAACTCATTAATTAAGCAACTAAATTGTTGTGGTATGGCTCACAAGGCATAGCTCACATGTGACCTAATGCTTATAACTCTCATGTGACTTATTGCTCGCAGCTTTCATGCAACCTACTTATACATTACTAATTACTAAAATACTTTGATGCTCGAATTCATTGCTCATTATGAAGCATAACCAATTGGTTGACTAAACATCTAATTTTACTATGATTTACAAAGGTTTACATTATCATCTATGATATGCAAAATATTCAAATGTAGCATGCAAAATCTTGAAGAAAAGTTCATTCATTAAAAGCCTCAACAAGCAAAAATTTATATCAAAAGATTCAGAATACAAATCAGAAGAAGCCTACGGCTATGACATTATGGAAAGAAGATTGGCTTTATAAAGATGAACTCCAACCAGCAGGAGGACTGATGGGCACATTTGCTTCTCAATCTTCTTCTTGCTACCCTCCTTGGTTCAAAGCTCCTTTCCAGCTCTTTGCCCAGCACTAAAAATTCAAAAGAAGGCAACGGACATGGCTAGAAAGGCAAAAGCCATAGCATAACTATGAGGAAATAATCTAAGATATATGCAAGATCTTTCAAGATCCTCAAAGAAGGATTGCCTATAAAGGCTTCCCATGTAGCAGACCATACATGCCTCACCAGAAAAATAAACCATCAGAAATATTAGGGGGCTTATCTAAAGCACCAATTAGTTCACTCAATGAAGAAGGAAGAAAGACTTCCATGCCTTAAATAGACTAGCTTGGTCTCACTAAAGAGTCCAAAAGAAATCCAATGGCTCTCTGATGTGTGTTTTCTGCAAGCGCAAGGTGTATTTGTAGTAAATAAGAGCAAGTACAAGTCGAATCCCACAGGGATCTCGCTATCAATTACTAGAGTTTGCAATTCAAGTTATTTAAACTAAATAAGAGTATTAAAAATGCTAAAGAAGACTAATAAAAGAGCTGTACTGAATAAATAAATGAAATTCAATTATAAAAGCCTAAGATTGGGGTTCACCAAACTTATGGTCTTCAACGAATAATGTAAATTCTTCTTATTGTAATTACTTAGATAATTGAGGATGTTTTAGCCTAGATTAATTACTAGCCTCTTTCAAGGTCTAATAATAGTACTTAAATCAACCTAATTGAACCTACTTTCGTGGTTTAGATTAATTTAA
>JANHAO010030613.1:0-10102 GCA_026873985.1 Saraca asoca
GATTCAGCTTGATATAAAAAAAAACAATCCATAACTTTTGATTCAAGTTTTGAAGGCTAAAAGACTACAGATTCAGCTTGATATATTCGTTAGTGAATAGGTTATTTAAGTGATAAGTCTAGGATTAGATAAGTGATGAGCTTAGGTAGGATAAGTGATTAGTATAAATAGGTCAAAAAGTTGTAGACATATTAGGACTCTATTCTAATCCTTCTTGGATGTATATATCTTCAATATATATACATATGACTGACTCATTGTTGAGCATGACTTAATAATATATTCTCTTTCTTAGCATGGTATCTAGAGTTTTCTAAATTCTAGATATTTTCTCACTTCCCAACCTAGCCAAACAAAACTCATTCTTTCTCTTCCTTCTTCTCCTTCTTTCTTCTTTTGATGTCGTTAGTCACGGCGGTTTCTATATGGCAGCAATTTTCAGATTGCATGTTTGGCTGTAAGTATCCAGTATCTGGATACAGTGTCTGTGCCGGCTGATAGTCGTCAATTTTGGCAAAAATGGATCTATCTAAAAGCACACGCACAAGAGTATAGATTTGTCTGGAGGGATTCAAAACGCATGAGACAGAGAATAGGGCAGTGGATCAATGGACAGCAGATCTCTACACGCGCTTTATTTTGAGTGGCGCATGAGGACCACTTGCAAAGAACTCCATTGGTGTGTGGCGGCTCTTAAGGCACCCTCCGGTGACACGGTTCGTCCTGTAGCTTCTATGGCAACTAGCACACTTCCCTAGATCTTCGATTTGGAAAGTCTTGTTATAGTTTTTCTATTTTTTTTAGCAATTCTAGTGCTATTGTTGAGGTTTTTGGTTGAAAAATCTATGATGGCTGACCCCACTTTTGATCTGAGTACCAAAAACAAAAATTTGACCTCTGGGGATGAAGAAAAATTAGAATGCAAAACCCTCTTTTCATATTTGATCTCAACATATGCTAAAATTACTGATCGGAAGTTGGATACAAAAGGCAGATAATGTCTTACTTGGAGAATAGCTGTTGAATATTTCTTTGAGGGTATCGAAAATGCAAATCACCTTACTTCAGATCCTCCTATAAATGGCACCAAAGTTAAATAGATGGTGGAAGATCGATGTTTATTTGGCCTCTTGTATAATGCCTTGGTAAGTGAAGTCGAGGATAATACTATTCATTGTAAAATAGTCAAGGACCTGTGGACTTTCCTCAAAAGGTTGTACTCAGGAAGAGATATTCTGCGTCAGATATATAATTTATGTGTATCCTTGTTTCAACTCGATTGAAAATGTAAAAATATTTTACAAATATATTCTGATGTTAATCGTCTCTTTGAAATAGTGGAATGCTTTTATTCCTATCATTATGGACATTGAGGTGATGCAGAATCAACGGAAGCAATTGGGAGCTCTATGTTTTTTGATGGCTCTACCTCCTAAACTTAACACTGCCCATCAACAAATTCTAACCAATTTTGAACCACACATTCCGGTAAATGCATTCTATCGTTTTCTTCGAAATGTTGGAGATGTGCCTTCTTAATCTACGACTCCAAGTAAGTCATCTGCTTTGATTAGATCCAGTTCTAAACGAGGTTGTGGCAGTAGTTGAGGACGAAAAGGAAGGGGGCGTGACTCCAATAATGCCTACATCTGTCATTATTGTAAAGAACCTGGTTATATCAAAAGAAATCGTCCCAAGTTAAAAAAATGCACCACCTCAATTTGCACATATTACAACTAGTATTCCTATACCAGAGTCTGAGCCTACTCGTGGAATAATCATATCTGAAGAAGAGTATCTCAATATCTTCAAATCTAGGCCTCTCAACACTCATCACCTATCCAGTCCACTACCACTATGGTTCAGACAGTAAATCCTACTAAGTGTTTCACTAGCTCCAATACTAGATGAGTCATTGATTCAGGTGCTACTGATTATATGACGGACAATACAAATATCTTGTCTTCTTTTCACAACTCAACTATCTCTCATGTTACTTTAGCTAATAGGTCTAATGCTTCTGTTGTTGGAAGTGATATAATTAATGTTGCACCTAATATTTTTTTATCCAATGTTTTATGACTTCCCAAGTTTACATTCAATTTACTTTCTGTCAGCCAATGAACATGTACCTATAATTGTGATGCTTTCTTTTTTCCTAGTTTTGTGTTTTTAGGATCTTTTGACGAAGAAGATTTTTAGTCGAGGATAGAATCTGGTGGGTTGTAGTGCTTGATGAAAAAGTTTCTTAGCCAATTCTTACATCTGCTACCATTAGTTACATTGTCGCTAGGGTCATCCTTGTTTAATGTTTTTTAAAAAAATTGTATCCTAGTTTGAGTTCTATTTCTACTTTAAATTGTGAGTCATATTAGTTTGCTAAATAGCATCGTCAATCTTATATTCTTCGAGTCAATAAATGGGTTTGATCCCCTTTTGAGTTAGAACATTCAGATGTTTGGGATCCCTGTCCTATTATTTCCAAATTTGGTTATTGTTATTTTGTTACTTTTGTTAATGACTATTCAAGAGTTACTTGGCTTTATTTGATGAAAAATTGATCAGAATTGTTTGACATTTTTTGTGCCTTTCATGCTGAAATTAAAAATCAATTCCAAACAACTATACGCAACTTTCGAAGTGATAATGCTAAAGAATACTTTTTAGTAAAATTTTCTTCTTATTTGTCATAGCACGGTATAATTTATCAATCATTTTGTGCAATTACTCCACAACAAAATGGAGTAGCTGAAAAAAAAAACTGTCACCTATTGGAGGTTGCTTGTGCTCTCTTGTTTCAAATGAAAATGCCTAAGGTGTTCTATAGGCTGCTTTTGATCAGTCGTATGTCATCTTCAATTTTTGATGATTATGTACCTCATTCTCTTTTGTTTCCTTCTCAGACATTGTTTCTTCTCACTCCACATGTTTTTGGCTGCATATGTCTTATTCAGGATCATTGCCCTCAAATTTCTAAGTTACATTCTTGATCTTTGAAATATATCTTTCTTGGATACTTTTAAACTCAAAAAGGATATCGATGTTATTCCCCTAAATTATGTTGTTATGTTGTTTCTTCTTATGTTAATTTCTCTTAGTCCACTCCATTTTTTGGATCTTCTGAGTCTTCTTACTCAGTGTCAGATTCTGAATCTAGTGATGAACATTTCCTTGTGCATTCCACTCCTCAGGATTCTTATGTCTCTTCCACTAAAACTTGGATTCCTCCTTTCATTAAGTATGTTTACTCTTGTAGAGTGCAGGTACCAGATGCAGTTCATCCTTCTACCATTACTAAAACATCAAGTGCAACACCTGTTATAGGCATCCCATTAGCTTCATCTCCCCCATCGCCTTCTTCCTCACAAGATCTACTTCCTGCATCCTTTGATGTTGATTTGCCTATTTCTTAATGAAAAGGTATTTGTAGTTGTATTCAGAAAGGTTTCCATAATTACCCTTATCCTATTTTTACCTTTGTGTCTTATTCATCTTTACCTATCTCTTCACAATCTTTTATTGCTTTGTTGGATTCTATTACTGTTCCTAAGTCAACTTCAAAGGTATTTTCTCATGATGGGTGGCGTGCTGCTATGGAGGAAGAAATGATGACTCTTGAGGGCAATCAGACTTGGGATGTTGTGCCTTTACCGCATGGTAAGCAACTTATCAAGTGTAAATGAGTGTTTACTGTGAAAGTTAATTTGGATGGCTCTGTTATTCGATTGAACGCTTGCTTAGTGGCAAAAGGGTATGCTCAGACTTATAGCATCGATTGTTCTGAAACTTTTTCTCTTGTGACTAAGATTACTTCTATTTATTTATTTATCTCTCTTATTACCTCTCAAAATTGGGTTCTTCATCAACTTCATGTGAAAAATGCTTTTCTTCATGGTGATATACTTGAGGAAGTTTATATCGAGCAACTACCTGGTTTTGTTGCTCAAGGGGAGTATGAAAAACACAAAGTGTGCAGATTGAAAAATTCTTTGTACGGATTAAAACAATCTCCTTGGGCGTAGTTTGGAAAATTTAGTGATGTGGTCATGGAATTTGGGATGTAAAAAAGTGATCATAATCATTCCGTTTTCTATAAATAATCAGATTCTGGTCATATTCTTCTAGCTGTCCATGTGAATAATATTGTGATTATTGTCAGTGATAGTTTGGGCATTTTAAAATTGAAGACTTTTCTTCAAACCAAATTTCAGACTAAGGAAATAGGAGCA
Source organism: Saraca asoca (assembly GCA_026873985.1). Taxonomy (NCBI): domain Eukaryota; kingdom Viridiplantae; phylum Streptophyta; class Magnoliopsida; order Fabales; family Fabaceae; genus Saraca; species Saraca asoca. Next base: position 4,230 of record JANHAO010030613.1, read on the forward strand.
CTTTGATACTTTTAGGTATTGAGATTGCTCGAAATAAGTAAGGAATTTTCTTATCACAGAGAAAATATGTGCTTGATCTTTTGAATGAAATAGATTTGATTTGGACCAAACCTTGTGATTCCTCTATGATTTCAAATGTTAAGCTTGGATTAGAAGACAAAGAATTACTAGAAGACCCAGGACGATATAGATGGTTAGTGGGGAAATTGAACTATCTTACTATTATCAAGCCTGACATTTCTTTTTCAATAAGTATAGTAAGTTAGTTCATGGATTCTTCAAGAACCTCTCATTGGGATGCAACTATTCACATCTTAAAATATCTGAATAAGGTATTTGGGCGTAGAATCTTGTTAAAAAATCATGGCCATTGTAGAGTAGAGGGCTTTTCTAATGCAAACTGGGCAAAATGTCCTATGGACCGAAGAGCTACTTTAGGATATTGTGTGTTTATTGGTGGAAATCTTGTATCGTGGAAAAGCAAGAAACAAGTTGTCGTATCTAGGTCAAGTGCTGAATTTGAATATCGGGTCATAGCTCATGTTACATCTGAGCTTGTGTGGATTTTTTACCTTCTTTATCAACTTGGGATTAAATCCTCCAGAACTATGCAGTTATGGTATGATAATTGGGCTATCACTCACATTGCTACAAATCCAGTCTCTCATAAGCAAACAAAGTATATAAAGGTTGATTGTCATTTTGTTAGGCAGAAACTCTAGGAAGGAGTTATCTTAGACATATTAGAACTAGGGATCAATTTGTTGATTTATTTATTAAGGCACTTCTAGGAAAACAGGTTGATGATATTTATAACAAGCTGAACATGTTTAATATCTACACTCTAGCTTGAGGGGAAGTGTTGGTAAATAGGTTAGTTTAGTGATAAAACTAAGATTAAATAAGTGATAAGCATAGATAGGTCAATAAGTTATAGATCTATTAGGACTCTATTTTAATCCTATTTAATGTACATATCTTTAATATAAATACATATGCTTGGCTCATTATTGAGCACAACTTTATAATATGTTCTCTCTCTTAACAATATCTAACAATTCTTCTCCTTCCTCTTCACCAATTTGCCTCAACAAATTCTATATTCATGAAGCATTTGTTCAGGTTGGAATTAAATTTCATAGCTTTATTAATGTTTTAGACCATGTTTGGCATACTCCTGCTAACAGATAATAAATCATGGAATGGCAAGTTCTTTTCTCAACAAGGTAAGGGACGTTGCCAAACAATTCTTTGCACTTCCGGAGGAAGAAAAGCAGAAGTATGCCCGAGCAGTGAATGAATCTGAAGGGTATGGTAATGACAGAATAGTTTCAGAAAAGCAAGTCCTTGACTGGTCCTATCGCCTATCACTCAAGGTGCTTCCAAGTGATAAAAGAAGGCTTAATCTTTGGCCAGAAAATCTTACTGACTTTAGGTATTCCTGCTATTCTCACCTTACGGTGAGGAAAAATGTTACTTGCATCTTATATCATGCACAATTCTCCTCACAATTGCATACGTGACATAATTTAAGTCAAACTAAATCATAGAATCAATTTAACTCAGATCCATAATATGAAAAAATAAGAGCTATGTTAGTCCCACAACTCCTGCATCACCAACTAGTTCACAAATCACGAAAGAGACAAGGAGTTGCGAGATAAGAAAAAAAATTATCACACTATTTTTATCATCCATAACTCAAATAGAAACAATTTGATTCAAATTATATTATTTATATGTCTATAGTTGTAAGTAGTAACCATACAACAAATCCAAGTTTAATATTTTTGCAAAGTATTGAAGAATCCCTGGATTAATGAGTTTTGTTTGATGTTATGCAGTGAAGTATTAGATGAATTTTCAGCTAAAATAAAGTCAACAATGAACTATCTCATGAAGTGCATGGCAAGGTCACTGAATTTGGAAGAGGGTTGCTTCTTGAACCAGTTTGGGGAGCGTTCTTTAATGCTAGCAAGGTTCAACTTCTACCCACGTTGTTCAAGACCTGATTTGGTTCTTGGTGTTAAACCTCATACAGATAGATCAGGAATCACAGTCCTCTTGCAAGACACAGAAGTTGAAGGCCTTCAAGTTTTAATAGATGACAAATGGGTCAATGTCCCCACAATTCCTGATGCTCTTGTTGTCAATCTTGGTGATCAAATGCAGGTACATGATACATCCTGGTGTCAATCTCATGAAACGGGTATATGTGATGGAAGTCTAGTTAACATTGTTAATCTTATCTATCAAGCAAAAAATCATCATGGAAGGATGTCTCCAAGATATATACAAAGATCAACGTGAAAAACTAGACTCACTAAGCCGGTCCTTGATAGGAAAAATTCTTGTATAGATCTTGTTCACTGTAGACTTGATGAGAGAAATAGATACAACAATAAATGTAAATCTTACAAATATCGGTGGATCCCACAAGTGTTGTATTTATGTCTCCTTAAATCTATGATGAATAGGTTCCACGTTAGAATTTCTGCCTTGCTAAACTTAAGAAAAATATCAGGTGCACTTGAATTTTGTACACTTTGTAGAATCTAAGTGAGTGGAGCTACTCTAATTCAAACTGAGATGTGTAACTGACTGGGTGTTTGTGAGACAAAATAAAGAGAGTAGTATTACCTCACTGCAGGAAGCGGCAAACTCTAATAGGTTGTTTGTGTATGCTTATTGTTGTTTGGTATTGATGCAGATAATGAGTAATGGGATATTCAAGAGCCCAATGCACAGGGTTGTGACAAACACAGAGAAGTTGAGGATGTCAGTGGCCATGTTTAATGAGCCAGACCCAGAGAATGAAATTGGACCAGTGGAAGCCTTGATAGATAAGACAAGGCCGAGGCTGTACAGGAATGTTAAAAACTATGGTGACATCAACTACAAGTGCTATCAGGAAGGCAAAATAGCTCTTGAGACAGTCCAAGTTCAAGTTGGTGATCACACTGTTCAGAATTGAGAGTATCAAATATTTTTCAATTCTATTTTATCACAGTGAAGACCTTATCTATCTGGTTTTCCTCTTTTCTGTTGAGTCTAGGCAGAAAAAGTTCTCTTCCATATCAGCATGCTATATCCTACATCAGTTATTAGTAATAAAAGAGAGATTGGCAAAAAATTTTCCAGCAATAACCTATATCAGTTATTCCATGAATTTTCACCTCTAAACTTTTGAATTTGTACAACTGGCAGTGGAAATGGTGAGAAATATTGTACACTTTGAGGATGTCAGTTTTGTTGACAATGAAAGAGAAAACAGACGTCTGAGTGAAAAAAATTAAATCTCCAATTCAAGCAAACAGCAAGAACCGTTACAAGCATGTCAATACTAAGAAGATGAAACAAGTATGTGTTGGACTAACTACCCTCTTCCTCAAGGAAATATTATCTACATTCACTATCTAGTTTCCAGTAGAACAACAAGCTTTCAGCAGTCAAATCTGAAAAATGAAGGAACAACTAAGAATCCTCTAACAAGATGTATATAGAATTGAACCAAAGGCTTCCTGCCAATCTGCTCAATAAGGAGACCTTCTTTGGACCAATCTGCTCAATTAGGATATCTTCCTTTACATAATAGGACACCATATGTTCTCGCCTCAGCTAACTTCGACTCCCTAATTGACCTGCTTCTTAAGCTTCACATTAGCAGTGGACTCACCCTGCAAAATGAATAGAAGAGATATACTTTCAATGTTTTATTGTTATGGAATTGAAACCAAATATTTGTAAACCATTAGTTGCCTTCAACATGTTCACTGTACATCAAACTGAATGTAACAAGTTATGATAAAGCCAAAAATACAAAACATTTTCCTTCACAAGGTGTAACATGGGCTTAAGTTAATCATGGGAACAAGAAATAGAAGTTACTACCCCTGTTGCACTATACATCTAATAACTATTTTAGGTGATCTTCTCATCTTGTCTTCAAGCTGAAATCATTCCTAAAGATACCAATCATTTATCTGAACATCCACAACTCCATTGCAATCATCTTGAATCTCTTCTGTTCTCTAGCTTCTATGCCATAAATAACATCTATGCAGAAACCATGAACTCACTTAAGGGTCAATGCTGCATGATAGACGTAAAAGCAGTGTAGCAGTTATGCGGAAAAAATCCAACCACCAAGGCTTTGCATCCAAAATTTCAAAGCAGTTTGCTTTCACTTTAATCAATTAAATAGAGCCAAACAGCAGATAGAAATATTAATCATGAAATGCCAGAAGGTATAATTGAAACCACCATTAGAATAATTAGTGCCTGCAATACTTACCGAAGAGATGGCAACTTGGACATCAACTTCATTCACTGTCCAGTCTCTGGAAAAGATGATACGGCACTACTGTCTTCAGATATCTTTGGTACAATAGATCTCTCAGGTAAAACATTGGACTTTACTGCATTCTCAAATAATTGCTTTCGATATATGCCATGCAAGAGGCCAAATAGCTGATTCTTCAGTGATTCGTAAGCAAGGTCCAGTCTTTGTAGTTGCTCCATTGCATTTATATTGTACATGAACAAACCATAATACAGATCAAAACTGTTCCCTGCAGTATTCTCCACCAAACTCAGTAAGTCTCGCAGCCTTTTGTGTTGATTGGTGTTGCTTCCAATCCCAACTTCTCCAAACGCCTCCCTATTGTGTGTGTTATAAACTGAGATACAGCTGCATGCCAATCATGTTCAGCACATGACATTTCAACCATCCGGCACCCTTCACTTGCAAAAATATCAAGAAACCTGTCACATCGTGACATTCTTAATTCATCACTTCCAACCCTTACTCTATCATAAACGAAGGGAAGGCCTTTCCACCCATTTTTTCCACTTTCAGGCCCAAACATGGGATGAGTGCAGAGGACATCAAAATAGGGTGGCAAAAATTGAAGAAACAAGCTTCTAGAAAATTCTTTGACAAAAAGGACGTCAACAAACAAAGTTCTTCTCTTCAATCTCTGCACAGGAAATGACTTGAGAACTTTCTCAGTGGAAATTACAGAAGTGCAAAGTAGAATCACTTCTGGATGCTGTTCATAGAGATCATCAGCACCGTTGAAATAAGATACTCCCAATTCCCGAGTCACATCAAAATAATCTGATCGAGAATATGCCAACACTTCATGGCTTGACGTTCAATAGTTTTTGCAAGGGACTGACCAAAGTTACCAAATCCAATAATCGCAATCCTGGGTTTTGAATTCTCATCAAACTGAATTTATTTGACTTGTAGTTATATATGTGAATAGCATTGTCGGATCTACAGATAAGAATAAATTTAGTGATAAATTATACATATAGTCCGAATTAAATTTATCAAAACACAAAATCATATTATCATGTACTCATTACTTCAGAATCTTGAGCTTTCTACATATAAAGTTTACCTTGTACCTCCGTTTAGAGGATGCTTCATCACTGCATGATCATCTTGCATAGTTGACATTTTCCCAGTATTGTCAAACAACTGTTTCCTCAAAACATCGTGCAAATGCCCAATGAGTTGTTTCCTTAATGCCTCAAAAGCCAAGTTCAATCTCTCCAACATCTCCAAAGAATTTTTATTGTATATAAAAAGACCATAATACAAATCAAAGCTATCTCCCGCTGTGTTGTCCACCAAACTCAACAAGCGTCCATACCCCTTTGTATTGATAGGAGTGGACTGTAAGAAATAAGAGGGACTAAAATGATACAAATGAATTTGTTAATAGTTTATTTCAAATTTATTTTGATGGAAGTATAGAAGTGGGACACCTCACTTCTTTCTCTTTATTTTATTATTTCTTCTCAACTTTACACACACTTTCACACGGCACTATCTCTCAACACACACGGTTTCACTTCCTTCT
>JANHAO010030614.1:0-10112 GCA_026873985.1 Saraca asoca
GTAAAACTATTTATATTTACACATGGGATTGTTAAGCGAAGAGGGATTGTCCACTCACCTTGAATTCAAACTGACCACTAGAAGGAAATTCTACTATGACCGAATAGATTGGGACATTAGTGTTCTCACCACTTTTTCCAAGGAGATTTCTGAACCAATTTCACAAAAAGAAGTCATTTTTTTCAGGAATTTCACATATAAAGGCTTCTATACGAAGAACTTGATATCTTAATACACGATTACTAAGAAATAAATCTTTTATTCTACAATTATTCATTAGGGTCTAAAATGTTAGTAGCCAGCTCGGCTGGAGCTGAAATGCTACCGGTTAGCCTGAGGAGGTTTTTGAACAAACTACACTATTTTAGAGCCTTTAGCATAATATCTTGAAAAATCGACTGTAGAGTTACTATAAAATAAATCTGATGATTTAGGATTACTCACCAGGTCTCAAAGAGTCTACTCTTAGCTCACCGCTGGCTGGAACGCCGACAATGGCCCAAACACCTTGAATGGTCGAACCAGTCACGGAACAGGGGAGAAGAAGTCGTGCACTTCTGGAGCCTTTTTCTAGCTGAGAAATCATGCCAAGAGGAGCTTAAATGAGTGAAGATGAAGAAAAGAACAACCAACTATGTGAAGGTGGTCGGTCGGCCACCACTTCCATGGCCGAAAGCTCGTCGGCACTGAGACTAGGCCAACGGATGAGAACGGAAGTTGTAGAAGCCAACTATCCCTTTTTTTCGACAAGACAGGATGCCGGGGAATGGCCGGTAATAGGCCGGAGCATGAAGAGAGAGAGAGAGAGAGAGGGCCAAAAGAGAAGAAGAAAGAAGAAGAGAAGGTGGGGGCCAAATTTGCTAGAAGAATTGGGAGGAAGAGGCTGAAAATATCAGCCCAAAGTGACCTGGTACCAGTTTGGCCGATTTTGGCCATTTTTTTTTCACTTTGGCATAATTCGAAATCTGTCCCACCCGAATTCAAGGCTTTTCACTTTAGTCCTTAAAATCTCTTCAATTTAGTCCTTTTAAATTTTTAAATTTTTATTTTAAATTTTCCTTTTTATTTTCCTATACTTCTAGGTGTTACATCATATATGGTTCATATTAATAATTTTAGTCAAATTGAAGATTGAAAATTTTAATCAACACACAGAGCTCTAATAGAACTTCAAGTTAATAATTATCAGAGGAAATTAGTCGGTTATGTGATGTTAATAATCAAATCAAGATATTTAATATATAAATTAGATCATATCTGGTTCATATTAATAATTTTAGTCAAATTGAAGATTAAAAATTTTAATCAACACACAGAGCTCTAATAGAACTTCAAGTTAATAAGTATCGGAGGAAATTAATCGGTTATGTGATGTTAATAATCAAATCAAGATATTTTTTGCCTTAAAGAAGAGTTATGTGATTCATATGTTTTTAATGTAACAAGGTGGTTTCACTAGTTTTTCTTCTAGTGATTCCTAGTTTGAAGTCTTATTAAAGATTTGTGTGTCAATCAAAATTTTCTACTTTAAATTTGACAAAAATTATCAATATAAATTTAATTTGATCCAATTTATATATGAAGAAGATCAAAATAAAATATTTCATTTAAAATGAAATGAATATAATTAAATTGTATATCAAGGAACTAAAGTTATAAATAAGTTTACAAAATATTAATCTTATTGTTAGAGAAAGATGTTACAAAGGATCATGGGTTTTCTAGTATGACTAAAATTTGAAACTAAGATGGAAGAGTCTTAAACATTATTACTTGGTCATTTAAATCAACTTAGAAAAATTATTCATCAATGCCTATGGAATCTTCCTGGCCCTCATTTTCTGTTTATCTATTGATTACTAATATATTATGAATACTCGGTCATTCATTTTACTATTGGATTTTTTTTTTTAATTTTGCTAATAGTCATCAAATTGAACATAATTATTTTTTAGATATTATACATCAGATATGTCCAAATATCACCACAGCAAAGGATAGAATTTTAAGAGTGATAAAAAAGCCTAATCGATTTCTAAAAGCATGTAGAAGCTATAAATATGAAAAATTTTCCTCTCCAAAAAATGGAATTAGCTGTGTGTGTCAATAATAGTAATTAAGAGAGTTGAAAGAATAAGAAACGATAATGGTAGCCGAAATACTTAAAATAATCCAGACTGGATTCTTTATTTTTTTAATTATTTTTCTGTTGTATTAAAGCAAGATAGATATAAGATTTTTATGAGTATTATAATACGTAAAAAAAATTTAGATTTCATTGCACGCAAAAATTTGTGCTTATATAACTGATGTGAAAATCAGATTAGATCAGACAATTCGATCGGTTTTATTTGAGTTGGTAAAAAAAACTATTTTAGTGGTTGAATTGGTTTGAACCACCAAAAACCAATAAAAACAGGAAAATCGGTCTTTTTTTTTTTTTTTTACCTTTTGAACCTCCTTTTTTTTTTGTTAGGTTAGTTCAATAAGCTTATATAACCAAAAACTAACAAAAAAAAAGAAAAAATTTAACACTTAATTAATTAAAAACTCATTAATTTACTTAATTTCTTTTAATTTTTTTATTTTTTATATAAAATATGAGCTCATATTCATAGTATATATTATCTATTATTTAATTTTATATAAATCTATATTTATGACATCATTCGGTACGGCTATTGATTTAATCGATTCAATCGATTGAACCATGATTTTAATGACTTTTCTGATTTATTGCCTAATTTGATTTTTAAAATATTAATAAAAATGATTTAAATTTGTGTAATATTTGACATGTGACACATTTTTAAAAGCTGTAAGCTACTTTTATAACTAAAAGGTTAAAGATTTGTGGCTAATTATATAAAAGTCAATTTATTTATCTCATCCTTTAAGTTGTTAATGAGTCTTATCTGCTAATTAAAGTCCTCTTGATGCCTATGACTTAGTTTGTGTGTGTTTGTTATGATTTGCTTACAGTTGATTATGTTAATGTATGATTGGATTTGATAAATTTGATACACATTTGCACTTTCAAAAGTTGAATATATAATGATGAGAACATATGTGAGGCTTAATGGATAAGTATCACAGGCTAGTAGCTCTCTAACTAAAATTGTAAAATGAATAATGTCCACTTTTGGTCAACATACCAGTCTTTTAATAAATTTGAGCCACACTTGCATAGATATTTAGGACATTGAGGATTCTATCGCTTATACAATTAAAATCTCATGCACATCTGTAAGCTAACATGAGTGTGTGGTCAAAGCATTAGTACATATTGAGTCTCAAAGAGTGTACGATACAAAAAGCCTTTAATGCATATTGAGAAGGGACTTTTTTAAAAATAAGGAGATGGACAACTCTATTTTATTAATATATGCCTCATTACATAGTTTTGAGTGTGTAAGGGGAGTATCTCTAAGCTCCACACTTTGAACCCTAACCTAAGTCACAATGTCCACTCGGTTACTGAATGCACCCCCTTAAAGAGCATTCTAAGCAAAAGCCATAATGGTAGGAGTAGACATATTTTTTCCAGTTGACACAAGGACTTTTCTCCTAACTCTCAAGGGTTATAATGCACCATTTCATATGGACGTGAAGATAAAAATGTAAGGATTATAACTATGTACTTTTCTACTTATACCGAACAAACGATCGATGCAAAAAAGATACAAATACCCCAAAAATGGGAAAATTTTAGAAAAATAATCTACAAGTGCCTTTGCTCCCAAATTTGCACCATAAAGCCTTTTCTTCATGCGTGATTTTGACACCAAGTTTCGTCCAAAACTGAGCACGTTTGCTTACTGAATTGGTTCATAAGGCCCACTTGTGACATTCTTCCCTACTTCAAATATCAATGCCCTCATTGACGCCTTAATCGAACATAGTTTCCATTAAAGTTTTTCCTTTAAAGTGCTAATTTCTCAATTTTTATATGATTTTTCAGTTTGCTCCATTCGAACTACTTCTTTGATTACTTTACTTATCTTTTTAAGCTAACATTATTTGAAAGGCTTTGATGAATGGCACACTCAACCTGATATAGCATTCAGGATCGTCATCAGTCTACTACTCCTTAGCTCCTCCCTAGACTTCCTCTTAGCTCTATCTCTTTGAACTCGTATCATTGCACATTTGCTTTTCTTCCATAACTTTAGGTAGTTGCTTTTGCAACTTTAGCGTCTTTGACGATTTTGCCTCTGCAAACTTTGCATTTTACCTTTATAGACTTAACTTCATTGCCCCGGCACAAACTCACATGTCATTATTTCCACAACTCTCTTGGCTCTATTGCCTCTGCAACTTTACTTGTCTCACTACCTTTACAACATTCAGATTGTTACCTCTGTAACTTGTGCTTACTTTACTACCTTTGCAGCTTGAAACACACTATCCCTACACAACTCTTGATCTAACTCACTACTTCTATAGCTCTCGATCTAACTTATTGTCTCTATAGCATAAATGTGTGCTACCACCACAGCTTGTGTGCCTACTTAGTATTTTAGATGTCTATTAATAGATAGCGCCACATCCAATGTTCCATACCACTAATGTAAGAGACGCAAGCCTCATATATTGTTTAAGCATAAGTCCCATAGCTTGCTCACAAAATATGGCCTACTCACAAGTCCCATACCTTGCTTATAATTCTGCTCACATTGGTTTTGATCAATCCATTATACTTTCACTATACAACTTTCATACTCGATTGGATCATTTTGAACCTCTTTGAATTGACACCTGTGTGGTATCTCTTGATGATTACAGTTTTTTCGAAGTTAATGCTATCTAGTACCATGGTCCTCACGACCCCTCCTAGGTTTGTATGCTCAAGTGCTATCTCATCCAAGTTGATACTGGCTCATCTCCTACGACCCTTATAGCCATTCATAAGTATCATTGCCCTTATAGCAAATTCTTCAATGATCAATGCCTTCTTTCTTGGCATTTCTTGAGTGACATTCTTCCTCTAAAGACTTCTTTTTCAAGTGCATCCTCATGATGGCCCCCCATATCAATGACTTTGATGGGAGTTAAGCATCGAGTATCCTCCACTGGAGCTTGAGTTTCAATTTGCCTGTGCATTAGTAATTATGAATATCATGGTCATTGCCATAAAATTTATCTTGTGACTATGTAATACTAACCGGCTACGCCTTAAGGTCATTGTCACTACTCCGTTAAGTAACTTTGTAGCTATAGCTCATTACACATGTATCATTATCGTTTGTCATGTGACTATGCTATGCTAGCTCCTTAGCATCTCATCTCGAATCTTGTGGATTAACACTGCAGCTCACTTTTTACATTTATAGATTGTGCACAATGGATCCCTCATGGATCATTTCATTCCCCTTTGGGGTTACTCTTCTGAGTAAAATTCATATTGTCTAACACAATTTTAGACTCCTCTTATAAGAGTGGTCCGTTTAACACATGAAAAGAGATATATCATCTCGCTAGATGTATCAATGGCCTATAGTGGTCACATTTTCTAGCACAACCGTGGCTTTACCATCTTGGCTCTGCTAACAACTTATATGTCCCTCATGGATATGGTCAAGCTTTCTTCTCCTGGGGCTTCCTTCTACTAGATAAGCCCTTAACTCCTATATCCCTCTGGATATTTCAACCTTCTGGTTGTGGTATGGCCACACACTCTTGCATAACCAAGGTTTCTCCTTCTGGCTCCATTGATTTTTAACTTGTCCCTTTGGATATGGCTAAATCCTTTGGTAAGACCAAGGCTTCTCCTAAGGCTCCTCTTACTAGATAGGTCGTCAATTCACTCACTCTCTTGAATGGTTTGCATTCCCCTGAGTGCTTCTATGAATGAGGGCATAATTAATGTCCCGTGTTATGCAACAAGTCCACAAACTTCTGCACATGCTTGCACTATTAATGTTCCCTCAAATGCAATATCTCACACACTAGCTCTCGAATTACTCCAACTTCTTGCACCCTTTTCAATCAAGTCCTTAGTAGCATCTCTTTACTATTTCTCACAAGTGTTTGCTTGATTCACAAACTCTATGTACCTTTGATAAGCCAAATCTACCCCAATCGTAGCCCACCTGATTTGCTCTCTCTAGTGTAATTGAGCTCTAATATTAATATGTCATAGGCTGGCAACTCTCTAGCTGAAATTATGCAATGTATATTGCCTACTCTTGGCCAACATGCCAGCTTTCCAATAAATTTAATCCACACTTGGATAGATATTCGAGGCATTGAGGATTCTATCACCCATACAACCAAAATCCCATACGCAACATGTCCGTAAGCCAACATGAGCTTGTAATCAAAGCATTAGTACATATTGAGTCTCAAAGAACATGCCACACAAGTAGCCTTTAGTGCATATTGGGAAAGGACTTTTTTAAAAATAAAGAATGGACTACTCCATCTTGTTAATATATATATCATTACATAGTTTTGAGTGTGTAAGAGAAGAATCTCTAAGATTCACACTCTGATCCCTATCCCAAGTCATAGTGCTCACCTGATCACCGAACACACTCCTTCTTAAAGAGCGTTTTAAACAAAAGCACTAATTGCAGGAGTAAACATATTTTTTTTCCAATTGACATAAGAAATTTTCTTCTAGCTTCAAAAGGATTTAATATGCCATCTCATATAAACATGAAGATAAAAATGCAAGGATTGCAACCATATACTTTTTTTACTTGTACTGGACAAACAATCAATGCTAAAAAGATAAAAATACCCCCAAAATAGGAAAAATTTAGAAAAATAATTTATAAGTGTATTTGCTCCCAAATTCACATCATAAGGCCTCCTCTTCATACTTAATTTTTATGCCAAATTTCCTTCAAAATCGAGTATGTTTGCCTATCGAATTGATTCACAAGGCTGACTTGCGATAATTAAGGAATGCTGTGTGTGATGGAAGAATTCGACTTCTTCAAGTCCTTTAGTTAAAATTATGTTAAAAAATTGAAAAATATTTTGATGATAATAAATACTTTTTAATCTTGTTACTTGTGATTTTATTGCAGGTTGATATTGAAAATTCCATGACATTTATTTGAATATTTTTTAAAATTGTTAGTATAGACTTAGAAATTATGTGAGAGTTCTTAAAATTTTATTTTAAATATGTCAAACTCTTATTTTTTTTAATCATTGGTTTTATTAAAGGTTTTCTTTAAAAGTGATTGATTAGGAAATAAAATTAACTGATATTTTTTAAGATTAAATTTTTTTCCTAAAATATTGTTTTCAAAAACTATTTTTAAAAACCTCGAAAACAAGGCATAATCGATTCACTAGTTGATTAAGACCTCTTCGAAAAGTCGTCAGTCAATTAGCTAATCAATTAGGATATTGACCAAAACAAATCGAAGCTATCTTGTTTAGTTAGGGCTAGAAATGAACTAATCTAACTCATGAACCACTCCTAATTCGATTAGAAAATTGGTTCAATGAGTTCGGTTTATGAACCAAATAAGTTGAATGCGAACATGAAATATTGACTCGTTTGCTCAATGAACCAAACTCGATTTATAATTAAATTGATTTGTTTGGTTTTAATTATATTTATAAATATTTCTTAATAATATCTATGATATTAAATACAACATCATATATTATGCAATGTATTTAAATGAATTTAAATATAAATTTTTATATGATTTTAGATCAAATTAGTTAAGTTAATGAACCAATAATACGATCTGGCTTGGTTTGTTTTGATTTAGATTTTCTTACTTGAGTTTTTGGTTCACTTAATTAGACCAAATGAGCCATTGAGTTAAGTCAAATGATTCCTGAGCTTAATTCAACTTAGATTCACACAAAAAATTTCGTTTCATTTGAATATGAGTTGAGTTTCGAGTTAAGCTAAATTTATTCAAATCGAGTCAAGCTAGTTCACAGCTCAACTCGTATCCACCCAGTGTTTAACCTACGATTAGGTCATATTTGGATCTTGCTAACTGATTAGACAATTCAGATTGGAAAATTTAGTCAATTTTCAATGAGAAATTTACTTCCTATTGATGCTTGATTGCTATTTTTATTTCTAAGCTAAAATTATTATAAATTGAGAAGAATTCAAGTTTCAAAGCATGAATTGAAAGAAATAAAGTTTGAACATAGTTTTAAAGAAATTCTTAAACTCAGTTTTCAAGTTATGATTTTTCAATTTATCTGCTTGGTTGAGGTACTCCAAGGGAATTACTTGGGTAAAGTATCTCAAGGGTTTTACTTGAGTGAGGTATCTTTAGGAAGTGAACTTAGAGTATAGCATCTCTAGAGAATTGCTAGAGTGAGGTATCTATAAGGAGTTATTCTTGAATAAAAAATTTCAAGAGATGGTGTTGTAGCCTAATGATTTATAAAGACTTTTTAAAAGCTTGTTAAATTTAAAGGGATTAGTGGATTGAAAATACGTTGTTCATCAGAAATGATTAGTGAACAGAAATGATTAGTGAAGGTACTCCTTAAAATGGATTTTCTGGAGGAATCACTATAAAATTGCATTTATACTTCTCTTTTGTATCTCTTTTATTATTTTATTATTTTATTTTATTTTATCAAATTGTTCATTATTGCTTTTCCAAGTTTAAAATTATTTTTATAAAAAATCTGTACAAATAATTAATTCCAATTTACCCTTAAATTGAATCCTTAGACTACAAGATGTACTTTTAAAGAATAAAGTAAATAAAAAGGGTGTTTGATAAATAATTTTTTGATATGCTTTTAACTAATTTGAGGAGTTTTAGTTAACTAAGACAATTAGCAATTTTGATGTTTGATAGATGATTGTTTGAGTTAACTTTTTGGTCCAAAAAAACTAATATTAAAAAACTAAAGAAATCAACTTTTTTAATTAGCTAATTAACATTTAGAGCGTAAAAAGATATTATTACTTTTGATTAATTCAACTTTTTAACACCTTTGTCCTTGATACATAGGAAAAATTCTTATAAGAAATGTATATGAAATATATTTTATAATAAACTATTTTCCAATTGATTTATATGCATTAAATATATTATTTAATCTATTATCTCTTTTCTCCTGCCATCAATTTATAAGAAATAACATGAATAATGATAATAATAACAATTAGTAATATAAAAACTTTTTTTTATATAAAATTATAATAAATTATTACTATTTATATCTTAAAACAAAATCTAATAAGTATAATAAATTATAATTCTTTATTTTTTAAAGCAAATCTAATAAATAATAAATTATAATATTTTTTTTAGAAAAATTTGATAAATAATATTTTAAAATATAAAATATTATTTAAAATAAAATAATAATTAAATAAATTATAAAAAATATTTTTGTCCTTATATATTATTTTACACAACTAATAATAAAAAGTGGATCTTATAAAATATTTTTACATAAATGGCTAATACTATTAGTTAATCAAATTAGCTAATACTATTAATTAATCAAATTAGCTAATTGTAACCTAATGATTTATAAAGACTTTTTAAAAGCTTGTTAAATTTTGAGGAATTAGTAGATTGAGAATACGTTGTTCACAAGAAATGAATAGTAGATGTACTTCTTAAAACGGATCTTCTTGAGGAGTCATTATAAAATTGCATTTATGCTTCTCTTCCATATCTCTTTTATTTTTTTATTTAATTTTATTTTGTCAAATTATTCATCATTGCTTCTCCAAGTTTCAAATTATTTTTCTAAAAATATCTGTAAAAATAATTAAATCCAATTTACCCTTAGATGGAATCCTTAAACTATAAGATGTATGTCACGACCCACTCCCGAGGTCCGTGACCGGCGTAGAAGGTCACCATCAGGAATCCCTTTCCTTCAGGAAACCCCCTATAAGTCTTAACATACACATGACATACCACACAATGCACATAGCTTTCATTAACCAATATGAATTTTATTATTTTTATCGAAAATTCGACAAAGTTTCCTCTGTTTTTCGGATATCTGGCCACATGGCCTACATTCAAAACAAAGGGCTACACGCCTATCAAGCCTGTAGAAACATATAACATATGCGCAGTGGCCCAGACTATACATAACAACTGCCTACTGGGCATCCAGACAACATGTACAATACATACAAA
>JANHAO010030615.1:0-10110 GCA_026873985.1 Saraca asoca
CCCCCAGGAGGCAGTCTAAACAATTCATTAAATTGGGCTAATGATAAATTATAATCTTGGTCAAATAATCAAAAAGTAATTTGGCTTTGTTTGACCTCACGACCTTTGACCAAGACTGTATTGAAAGAACTAAAAAATTTTAGGGTCACTCGTGCATAGGTAGGGTAACGCATGGTAATAAATGTCAACCACTCAATTCGATCAAACAAATATTAAACATCATCAAATAATCCTAACTATTCCAGACAGACCTCATCAACATATCAAGTACTCAGCATTCCCTTTTTTACTAACTGATCAAATCGTCTTCAGATCGTCTACATTGATCATCATCAATGAATACGATTCCAAATTCATTGATTTCATGAGGTTGCTGGTTAATGGGATTACCTCGTCTTCTACGTGCTTGATTAGATCAGAAAGAGGAGGCTTAACTAATTCTGGATCTTTTAAGAGCCATTAAAGATGTAGAAAAAAGTTTCAAATGAAATGAACTATTTTCTTTGTTAGCACACAAATTGAAATAGCACCCAAAATATTCCTTTTGTGTTCAAGTGCAGCAAAAATTTATACACAGCAACAATAGAAATTTGGCAAAAATTTTAACTTTGGTAGAGCAAGATAGCAACACTAAGTGAAGTTTGTGTAGTAAAATAATTAAAACTAGTGATTATCAGCAAGGTAGCAACACAATAAAATAGCAAAATGGTAGCATGGTAGAATGCAGACACAATAAAGAAAGAGAACAGCAAAAGGCAGCAAGAAAACAAAAGCAATGAAAATGCAAAAAAAATAACAAAATGACAGAATGCAAAAAGTAGAAACAGTAGGAAATTAAAATAGCAAAATCAGCAGTATAACAAAAATATAGCAAAAGACTAAGGCAGCAAAATGGTACCTTTCTTCAGCACATATAGAAGCTTTTCCTTTTGGCTAGAATTTCGGAGATTGGAGGAAAGACGGGAGTTGGGTTCGGATGAGGGTATTGTTTCGGTTGTTAGTGGAAGAGATTGGTCAGAAGTTGCAGAGGTTTCAGCTGCTGGTGGAGAAACACAACTAAGAGCAAGCAAAGGGACTAGAGAAGACAACGCAGGGGATAACTATGTTTGATGTTTTAGAGTAAGCCATGTTTTGGGTTAAAGCCCGAAACACGGGCGTGCTTCATGACATGGCTAGCTTGTGTTCAGTGCTGGCCCTCATTTTGCCAATTTTTTTTATTGATTTTTTTTCTTTTTTTCTTTTATTTTTTTAAATCACGCATGGAAAATGGGTATGTTCTAGGACACGGGTAAGCTATGCTTGGGGCTACCAAATTCTGGTTTTAGATGCTGCATAGAGCATGGTTGTGTTTTGGGACACGGCCAGGCTGTGTTCTAGGCTGAAATTTTCTGCTTCATAATGTGCTTGGAGCATGACTATGTCCTAGGACATACCCTGCTATGTTTGAGGCTGCCATTCTTGTTCTTACTCGAAATTCTTAAGGTGATTTATGCATCAAACCTTCCTTTAAATGATGCTTGGCACATAGAGATGATCCTGTAACTCAATCCTCTAATAAATTACCTAATTCACAATACTAAAAGCTAAAAATGTAAAGAAAAGATGAACTAAAAACTGAAAACAAAAGGGAAAAACAAATAAGCAAAATAAACACTGTAAAACTAAACATAGGTTACCTCTTGTTTTAAGTCATGAGCTTGACTCCTTTGACAGTATTATTTGGTTAAAGGGAGCTCAGAGAGAGTGTAAGTGGCTCTCTCTTCAGTTAGTTTTCCTGCCAAGTAATGCTTGAGACATTGGCCATTAACTTTAAAAGGTTCAGTTGCTTCGCTCTAGATTTCAATGGCTTTATATGGGAGGACTTGACAAACTTGAAAAGGGCTAGACTAACGAGAACAAAGTTTGCCTGGGAAGAGTTTTAATTATGAATTGAAGAGTAGTACCCAATCTCCTTCTTGGAAGTCTCACCTCAGAATATGCTTATCATGCTAGTTCTTTGTTCTTTCCTTATATAACCTTGCATTTTCATAGGCATCCAGTCTCAACTCATCAAGTTCATTCAATTGAAGTAGTCTCTTTTCTCCAGTAGTCTTTAGATCAAAGTTGAGAGTCTTGATTGCCTAATATGCCTTATGTTCCAGCTCAAAGTTAAGAAGTCTCTCTTAATCTACTCAGAAAAATGCCTAAAAGTATAAAACCTATGTAAGCTATCTTAAAACTATCAAAAGACTCCTTCTGCCTACGCAATAAAGCCTTTTATAGCAAGATGACAGAGGCCAAAACACAATTGTGCTTGGTGACATAGCTAACCCATGTTTCATGTTAGGAGTTGCTGAGGAATGCATCAAAGACAACCGTATCCTAGGACACGGCCAGGCCATGTTTGGTGCTGGCTTCTTCAATTTCTTTGGCTTTGATCACAGTTGAGTTGAGTTCTTCGTAGGGCTTCTTTCCTAGCTTCTCCTTAATCCAAATGTGCTTCAAACTTCTACTTTTACCCTCATTTGCAAGCCTTTTTGCTAACCTACAAAGAGAAATACAAATCACAATAGTATCAAAGAACAAAAATACTAAACTATAACAAAAAAAAGTAAAGAAATCACAAATTAATAACGGATTAAGAGGTAAAAATCAACATAATAATATGCATTTTGCTCATTTATCATCTAGCCATTGGCATGGTAGTTTCATTTCTTTTTGAACCGTCTGACCAAAAGCAGTTAGATATCCTTTGGATTTTTCAAGAAATCGAGTTAATCTATTTAAAGCCTAATGGCCTCTTTCTTTCTCCATAGAAGAGCTCAATGGGTGCCTTAACTAAGCCCTCCATGTTTTCGGTGGTTTGGCTTCTGTCAAAGCACTTTGAGGCATGCATTACCTATTGTAAGATCAAGAGGCATGAATAGCCTACTGCATGTGACTCCCGTGGATAGCTCTTTTTGCTGGCTACAGAGGAGTCTTATACTGACCTTAGATTACTTCCTTATGCTTTCACCGTGAGACATATCCCTCCTAGCTGCACCTTCTAATGCTTTTCAAATTCTCAGTCTTAGGGGTGAGGCTAAGGAGGAGCTTTTGGCTAAGGAGGCTACTTGGAAGAAGAAAATTGGAGATTCAACGAGCCCTCCGGTCCTTCTATTGGTCGAGGTTTGGCTTTCAAAGACCAATCTTCTTTCCCTAGAAGCGGTAGTTGTAGGCATTGTACCTCGATGTCCTTTGAACCTTCTGATGTAAACCTACCTTATTGAGGTTTCTTAATAAATGAACTCTTTGTGAGTGTTGCATTGTGTTGAATGTTCTGCTCATATGAACGGTTGTACAAATCTTTGCAAATCACAATTAAGTGAAATATTCAGACGACCAATCGACCGCACTTCAATTTGTTAATAGGTTTAGATATCGATGGACTATAAGTGAATAACATTCAAGCAGGTCACATAAAAGCTGCGAACTTGAACGCACAAAAGCTATGCCTTATAGATCACACTACAACACACTGCTACCTTGTGGACTGCATGAATTTTGATTTATGTCGACGACTTCTTTGCTGAAACAAATGAGTTTATTTTTAGCGCCACCTTGCATCAACGAGCACGTAGCTTCGCTGGAGTTAAGTTTATTTGAGCATCTCCACACCTCAACTGGACTGAAGGTTACAGTTGGATAATGAGTATGTTTTAAGTGTTTCCACGCCTTAGCAAGCCTATAGCTCAACTGGTTAATGAGTTTATTTTGAACGTCTCTACACATTAACTAGACTAGAGGTTGCAGTTGGATAATAAGTTTCCAGGATGAGCCTTGGCACCTCCGCTCGAAAGCTGGCAATTATTCTAGGATAAGCCCCGATGCCTCAATTGAAAAGTTGGCAATTATTCCGGGATGAGCCCTAGTGTCTCAGCTCAAAAGCTGGCAATTAATTAAGGTCACATGAAAGCTATGCCTTGGACATTTTTGTTACCTAATGAGTGGTTGATCCTACTAGTATCAAGGATGATTTGCTTTCGTCATGATATTTTGCTTAGAATTTTACCCAATAATCAATACAGAAAGTCAGAATACTTTCATTAACTTTTCAGAATACATCATAAAATGGTTCTTATTGTATCCTCTTCTCACCCAAGGTCCCGCTGGGACCACTTAGATTGCTGGCCTAAAAACTACACCACGTACTCTCTTAAGTAGTTTCTCTTAATTAGGTCCTCAATGATGTCCTTGAGTTCCTGACAATTCGAGGTGCTGTGCCCGACCTCATTGTGATAGGCATAGAAGTATTATTTGTTTCTTTGCCTATAAGGGACCCTTATGGGAGTGGGTCTCTTGAAGTCTTTCCTTTCTCTTTTTACAGTGAAAATCATATCTTGAGAGTCTGATAGGATACTGTATTGCTCATGATGAGCTGGGAGCTAAGGTTGCTTGCCTTTGGGCTTATGGGACTTCTTCATAGTCTACATGTCAGAGCAGTCACCTTGATCCACATTGTCCTTGTACTTACTTTGGGCGAAGCCACCCTTCTCACACTTCATTTCAGACTTTCCCAAGCTGAATGTTTCCTCCCACTTAATTTGCTTAGTGGCTTATTCATAGAACTCGATAAGATCTTTCACCGAGAACTTGTACAAGCTTTTATAGAGCTTTCCATCCATATGAAGTCCCACAGAGATTGATGCTAGCATGGTTTCTTCAAATGGATTCTCTATTGAGTTAGCTTCAAGTTTGAACCTGGCAATGTAATCCTTCAGTAACTCATGCTTACACTGGAAAATCATCATGAGGTGGTAGAGAGGGATAAGCTGCTTCCTCAATGCTTGGTACTGGCTGATGAGCTTTTATTGGCACTCCTCCTAACTACAAATTGAGCGAGCGGGAAGGCTTTTGAACCATGCCCGAGGCAAATTTCCCAAGGTAGTAGGGAAAACCTAGCATTTCACCAGAGGATTAATCGTTTGCAAGTCCATTTGAACATTGAACATGTTCAGATAGTTGTAAGGATCAGTGTCCCCATTGTACAATGGAATCACGGGAACTTTGAATTTGAAAGGGAGGGGCTGAGTCTCGATCTCTATAGAGAGGGGCAACTTGTCCTTGTAATGAGCTCGATCATTAGGAGCTTGAAGACATTCCTCCAACCGATTCATCTGTTGATATAACTCCTCCAGCAGTGGGTCTCGTGTCCTGAATTGCTGACTGGAAGATTACTAGTTGTCTTGATTCTCCTAGTCATGAAAGTGGTGACCTGGAATTTGCTCTCGAGAACTGATAGCTTGCTATTATTGGTGGATGTTCCAAGGTGTAGCGGCTTCAGCCTACCTTTGCACACTCCAAGTCTAGGTTTGTGCTAGGATTGCCATCGCTTTAGTCAGCTTTCCCATCATATCCTCCAGTCTCTCTTGGCATTGAAGCTGGGTTTGCATTCCATCAATGCCTTTAGCAATGGCAGCAGGTTAAAAAGAGCTAATTGGGGGCAAGCCAGAAGTAACACCTATGATAGGAGCAATTTAGGAGTCCGTTGTGGACATATGGCCTTCCAAGGGATCAACCAATGCATTTGAAGCTCTGGTGGCTCTTCCTCTTACCATTGTAGTAGTAGAAGACAAACCAGAAAATAGACGAGTACCCACAGACGGTGCCAAAATGTTGACAGTGGATTTTGGTTCTACCAGAATCCAGTCAATTGAGGAGGTTCTTTTAGGACTTAAACTGTAATCTAATTACAAATACAACAAACAAACACAGAATGGCAAAAGGAAGAAGAAGGACAATAGGGAACACAGGATTTTAACATGGTTTGATCAAATCCGGACAGTATCGGATCCTATGTCCATGGTAATGTTATAACTTTTAAAGAGATTTTTATAGAGTTTCAGTATCTCAACATAGAGTTACTTACAGTGATTTTCTCCCTACAATTTATAGAGATTGAGAGGTTATAAATGTAATTTTACATGTTGTAAATATATTACATCAAGCATTAAATGTACAAGACAATATGGACTTTTGTAGTTTGGCTTTTGTAAATTACTTTCTATGGGTGGGCCCCCTCTTGTCTGCTGAAGTTGTGAGCTGATGTAAGCTTTATTTAGTGCTCCACGTCACTGAGCTCTTATTTAGATGAAGTGCCTCATTTCACAGGTTGCATCTAGCTCAGGGTCGCTGCTATCTTCAGTCAGTGAGAACAAATACTGTAAGCTCACCTTTGACAATACAAGTTCACATATAGTGAGATGCGAGCTGGATCTCACTACTTAGCGATTTGGGACTCTCCCTCATTTTGTTGCTCATGCAGATAGTGGCCTCACGAGTTAGACTCTTTTCCCTTGGACTCAGCTTTTTGTGAAGGCCTTCTCTGGCCTATTTTACGACACTAGATTTTGCCCATAACAATGGTTAAGTCCAAGGGAAAAGAGTCTAACTCATTAGGCCGCTATCTGCATGGGTAGTAGAACGAGAGAGAGTCTCAACTCGTTAAGTAGCGAGATCCAGCTTGCATCTCGCTATACGTGAACTTGTATTACCAAAAGTGAGCTTACAAAGTTTGTCTTTGTTGACTGAAGACAATAGCAACCCTGAGCTAGCCTATGAAATAAGGCACTTCATCTAGACAAGAGCTCAAGGATGTGGAGCACCAGACAAGCTTATGTCAGCTCACAACTTCAGCAGACAAGAGGGCCCCACCCATAGAAAGTAATCTACAAGAGCCGGACTGTAAAAGTTTATATTATCTTGTACATTTAATGCTTGATGTAATATATTTACAATATGTAAAATTATATTTATAATCTCCTAGCCTCTATAAATAGAAGAGAGGAGACCACTGTAAGTAAGTTTAAGTTGAGATATTGAAACTCTATAAAAATTTCTTTAGAAGTTATAACATTATCGTGGACGTAGGATCCGGTATTGCCCGAATTTGGCTGAACCATGTTAAAACCCTGTGTTCCTTATTGTCCTTCTTCTTCCTCTTGCCTTTTTGTGTTCGTTTACCGTATATGTAATCAAATTGTAGTTTAATTCCTAGAAGAACCTCTTTAGTTGGTTAGATTTTGGCAGAACCAAAATCCATCATCAACATTTTGGCCTGTCTGTGGGGACTTGTCTATTTTCTGGTTTGTCTTCTGCTGCTACAATGGTAAGAGAAAGAGCCACCAAAGCTTCAAACACATTGGTTGAACCCCTAGAAGGCCATGTGTCCACAATGGACTCCTTCACTACTCTTATCACGGTTGTTACTTCTAGCTTGTCCCCAGCCAGCTTTTTTCAACCTGCTGCCATTGCTAATGACGTTGATGGAATGCAAACCTAGCTTCAATGTCAAGAAAGACTAGAGGATATGATGGGTGAGCTAACTAGAATGATTGCAATCCTAGAACAAACTCAAATCCAGGGTATGCAAAGGCAAGCTAAAGCCATTATAGCTGGGAACATCCATTCGCAGCAGCAGCAAGCTACGAGTTCTTGAGAGCAAACTTCAGGTCACCACTTTCATGACTAGGATAATCAAGATAACCAGCAATCTTCTAGTCAGTGATCCGGGACATGAGACCTACTATTGGAGGAGTTGTATCAAAAGATGAACCAGTTGGAGGAACATCTTCAAGCTCCAAGGATCGAGCTCATTACAAGGACAGGTCACCCCTCTCTATAGAGATCAAGACTCAACCTTTCCCTCTTAAACTCAAAGTTCCCATGATTTTGCTGTACAACGGGGACACTGATCCTCACGACCATCTGGACATGTTCAATGTTCAAATGGACTTGCAAATGATCGATCCTCTGGTGAAATGCTGGGTTTTCCCTGCTACCTTAGGAAGTATGCCTCGACCTGGTTCAGAAGCCTTCTCGCTCACTTAATTTGTAGTTGGGAGGAGTGCCAGTAGAAGTTCATCAGCCAATACTGAGCATTGAGGAGGTAGCTCATCCCTGGCTACCACCTTGTGATGATCTTCTAGCGCAAGTATGAGTCACTAAAGGATTACATTGCCAGGTTTAGACTTGAAGCTAACTTGATAGAGAATCCATCTAAAGAAATCATGCTAGCATTAATCTCCGTGGGACTTTAAAAAGATGAAAAGCTCTACAAAAGCCTGTATAAGTCCTCGGTGAAAGATCTTACCAAGTTCTATGAATGAGCTGCTAAGCAGATTAAGTGGGAGAAAACATTCAGCTCAGGAAAGTCTAAAACAAAGTGTGAGAAGTATGGCTCTGCCTAAAGTAAGAAGAGGGGCAATGTGGATCAAGGTGACCATTCTGATGTGCAAACTGCGAAGAAGTCCCATAGGCCTAAAGGCAAGTGACCTCATCTCCTAGCTTGTCATGAGTAATACAGTGTCCTATCAGACTCCCATGATAGGATTTTCACTATAGAAAGAGAAAGGGAAGACTTCGAGAGACCTACTCCCATAAAGGTCCCTTATAAGCAGAGAAACAAGCAAGAGTTCTATGCTTATCACAATGAGGTTGGGCATGACACCTTGAATTGTTAGGAACTCAGGGACACCATTGATGACTTGATCAAGAGAGGTCGCTTAAAAGAGTACGTGGTGTAGCCTTTAGCCTAGCGATCTGAGCATTCCCAGCAGGACCCTAGGCGAGAAGAGGCCTATACAATAAGAACCATTTTGTGATGTATTCTGAAAAGTTAATGAAAGTATTCTAACTTTCTGTATTGATTACTAAGTAAAATTCTTAGCAAAATATTATGACGAAAGAAAGTCATCCTTGATACCAGTAGGATCAGCCACTCATTGGGCTACAAAAATGTCCAAGGCATAGCTCTCATACAACCTTACTTAATTGCCAGCTTTTGAGTTGAGGTGTCAGGGCTCATTTTGAAATAATTGCCTACTTTCAAGCTGAAGCACTGGGGCTTATGCCAAAATAATTGCTAGCTTTCGAGCTGAGGCACCGGGGCTTATCCCGAAAACTCATAATCCAACTGTGACCTCTGGTTTGATTGAGGCGTAGAGACACTTGATAACAAAATATTTTACTCATTTAATTATCCTCTCACTTAGCATTTTAAGGTCCAAAATGACTTACTTTCAGCTATGTTAGTGTGTATTTATGATTTAGTGTCAATTGGTATCATTGTAGAAATTTTGCATAATTCAGCCATTTTGAGCAGTTTCTGTATTTTGGTCATAACTTGAGCTACACTTGTCCAATTAATGTGGTTCTTATCTTGTAGGAAAGCTAAGAGATAGCTCTACAAACTTCATGAAGAACCAAGACTGAATCACCCAACTGGATATTTGAAATTAGAGTTAAAAATAAGACTAGAATATTGTCTCGGGTAGCTTGACCTTGGTGCACTTATCAAACCATAACTGGAGTTATACAAGTCTAATTGAGGTTAAACTAAGTCCAAATGGAAGTTAAGACACAATGCTACATTTCTTGTGAGGATTCTAGAGCTGAATGGATCATCATAGGCATGAAAAATGAGCTGCAACAGAGAGGTAAAATTGTTGCACATTGGGCCTCTATAGAATTGGAGTTTTAAGGCCCCCAATTGGCATGGATCTTAAGCCCATTGAACCATCTCTTGCTCTAGCTCACACCTAACCAACTAAAGAGTAGTAAGTCAACAGAAAAGCTAGAGAAATTAACCTACAAAATGCACAGCATGCAAGGCAGTGGCAACAAGTAAAATTAGACTACACTGCGCCATAATCATTGCCTACTAACCTACCAGCAGTTACCTTCTCTTTTGCCCAGGCAAAGTCCATTCTGTTTTAAGCTTTTAGTTTAGTTTCTAAGTTCAATTTTTAACATTAGATTGTAGTAGTGTAGGATGTGTTTTTTTTCTTCCTTTTCTTTGTAGTTTCTGCCTTCCATGGAAGGCTAACTTTGTATCAGTCCAAGGGCTGCTAACTTGAAGATTAATGCTAAGATCTTGGTATTTCTTTTTGCATTCACTGGTTTGTCATTTCTTCTCTTTTCCTCTTTGTTTTTATTAGGATATCTGAGTTGAATGGATCCATTTGATTTAGATGTTAATATGATTATTGAGATTTTGATAATCACTTTAGAAGAGGATAGGAAAACCAAGCAATGCATTGAGATCTTGATGGATTGTTTGTGGTTGAGTTCTGATTAGACTCATTAATCATT
>JANHAO010030616.1:0-10103 GCA_026873985.1 Saraca asoca
AAGGTAAAGATATACAATACCAAGTTTGAAATGACAATTTCAAACATCTAGCTGTAAATTCCTCTTTAAATCTTGATAAAAAATCTCTGATTTGATTAGATAAAAAGAGGTAGAGATGAATCCCATTAGGCTCAATTTGCTTTGAGAATTTTGCTCTTAAAGAAATAATTTGTTATGAAAAATTGTTTGTTTGAAATATAGTTATAAGTATTTATAGTTATTGTAATCGATATTCAAAAATAACTAATTCTTAGTTCTTGAATTGATTCGTATCAGTTATAACTAACTAATAACTGATTAAACAATTTATGAATCAATTCAGCATATGTAAAAATCAAAGATCAAATTAATTGATGAATCAAATCATTGTATTTTGAAATCTGGTGTTGAACCAATTAGGGAATTGATTCAGATGATTTTTCTAACCTTTGGTAAAACCATTTTTCAGAGCTTTTCTTCATGAATCGATTCGAGTAATTTTTTACAAATTTTTCAACATGAATCAATTCATAGAATGTAAAATGCTTTTTTATAAAACTTGCACTTGTGAAAGATCATTTTAAAAATTTGTTTGAAAAATATTTAATTTTTAAATTATTTCAAGATATTTATTTTCTACCTCAATTTATCAGTTTTAAGAAATTTATTTGTATCAAGATTTTAATAGAAATTTATTTACAAAAGATTCTAAAAAAGATAAAATAAGTTCTAAGTGAAATTGTGAATCTCTTGAATCATATTTACTTTAATCCTGCAAAACAAATAATAACCACTAAAGAATATCATCAGATATAAATTGTTTTCAATATCAAAACTAAATAGGGATAGATAACAAAGCAATCATATCAAAAATGTTAACAATCTCATTAGCTAATCTAATAAGGCTAACAATCTCATTAGCTGAGCTAACAATTTTTTCCTTTTTGATAGTGACAAACAATTTTAGATAAGTATGAAAATTTAGGGTCAAAGTTTAGTTTATTTTTTTGAATCAAATTTTTATTTTTAGTTTAAAATCAAAATTTTTTATTTTTACTCTTATTCTTTCTTTTTAATTAGGTCTCCCCTTTATTAATTGAAATTAACATCTTCCTTTTGAAAATCATATTTCTCCATCTTTATCTAAAATTAGATTTCTCCAAAATCTTACTTTCTCCATTCTTATCTAAAATCTCTCTTTCTCCCCCTTTTGGCACATCAAAAAGAAAGTAATGCATCTATGAAAAATATATGTACTAAAAAGTTTAGAATAGAAGGAAATTAGATTAGAATAGAATAGTCAATATATATTCCAAAAAAATATATCAACATTTAATATTCAATCAGTATCTCAAAATTAGCATTCCATATCATCTAGCAATCAAAACAAATATTGAATCAAAATACTGAATATTATCTAGAATATATCATCTAGAATAGTTAATATAAACCAAAATCATCATTAAAGTTAGAATACAATATCAATCAATAATCATCAAAACATAGTCTAAAAAATAATAAATATAATGACAAGGGATAAAGGACTAAAGGGAAATAACAGAGCAGTAGACAACAATCAGTAAATACAAAAGACTACTCAGTAGAAGGAGAATTTGGATCATCTATCTTTTGAAGTTCAGCTTCTTCATCCTATTGTTGCATCCACTGTATAATCTTATGTACTTGAGTTTCAATTAATTTGAGTCACTCATTAATTTCAAAGGCATGTTTTCTGTGTTCAGATTCCATATGTGACATGCGATCTTCCATTATCTCAAACCAATTTTCTTAATTGTCTATTATTTTGTTTAGGTAGTCAGTCATGAGCTTATGCATGCATTCAATCACCTCAGTTAATCTACCTTCAGCTTCAGTGGATAATCCAGTTGTGGAGCTTGTGGATCCTCTAGTGGTTTGAGGGATTTGTGTCATTTTCTTAGTCCATGTGCCTTGATCATTTTCTTTTATTTCCATTTTGTGAAAATGTGAAGCAATAATCATGGTAGTTGAATTTGGTTCTAAAACTAAAATTTCATCAGAAAATTTGATTTTGAATTTGGCGAAAATTAGAGTAAGGATCATGTCATTAAGGAGGTAGCCAATGTCTATTCTTTTATAACAACCAGCCATATGTTTTAAAATATAGTAGGGCATATTAAAATGAAGCTAATTTTTAATGATCCACATCAAAAATAGCTCATCCTCCACTATTTGATTAAAATTAGTAATTCTAGGCACGATCACTTTACACAAAGCATAGTGCAGGATTCTATCCTCAAGAGACAAACCAGTAATGTATAGTTTCCCACTTCTATCCTTTAAGGTGGAATAAGGAAAAAGCATCCTAATAGCCAGTTCAATGTTATATTCAGTGAAGTGTCCCACAGTAAGCTTAGGTTGGCTATTATTCATATCAAATTCATTTGCCAGAAATTCAAAATCAATTAGAACATGTTTATGCTTCACATAACATGACAATTTACCTTTAGCATTAGCTAAGTTTGCATAAAACATTTTCATTAATCTAGGGTAACTATTTCCCTTAAAAGTCAAAAATTTGTGTAACTTATACTTAGCTAATAATCCAGGTAAATGGGTAGATTTTAATAACTAATCATTAAAACATTTCAATGGCTCTACCTTCTTGTTGGCAAGTTATAGGTAGGTAGTGTATTTATTAGCTGATTTGAAAAATGACTCCTCTGCTACGGGATTTAATGGTTGTATTAGAGACTTATCCTTTCTCTTAATAGTAAACTTGATTCTTTTGGCCATGGTTAGAATTTCTAGAAAATTTCTAGAAAATTACAGTTAGGGGTTTAGGTAAAATCTAGGCCTTTTTTATTTCTGGGGGGATTTAGTAAAATCAATCAAATAAAAATGTTAGAATAAGTGTTTCTAAGTGTTTTGTGAAGGAAATTTGTGAAAAGATTGAGTAAGGACCGAGATTAGTTGAGAGAGATTGAGACAGTTTGGGTTTTTCGACTGAGGGAGTGCTGCAAATGAATTCAAAAATTGATTCACTTTATATAGTATAGCACTTTGAAACAATTTGTGAATTGATTCAGAGGGCAAGAATTTGAGTATGAATCAATTTGGGTTTAAATTTACTCATTAAGATTCATAGGCGAATTGATTATGGAATCAGCTCATTCCTTTATAGAATTCCATTCGAATCGATTTGGGAATCGATTCATCCAGATTTTTAGAAAATTTTTAGAAATTTTTAAGTCTTCCTAAAACTTTTGAAAATTTGGTAAATCAATTAAGGAATCAATTCTTAGTGTATATTTTTTGAGAAGTGAATCAATTTTGGAATCGATTCAAAAACTTAAAGAAATCCTGCAAAAATTTGAATCAATTACTGAATCGATTTAGGATGTCCTAAATTCAATTTTTCTAAATTTTTGTTTTCTAAAAGTTTTCCTAATCACTTAAGCAGCCAATAAATTCCTTAAATCAATTGAAAACTTAATTTTCTCTCATAGTATGTATCTGTAAAACAACTCAGCAAAATCTCTTATGCCTAAATTAGTAATTGCAATGTACAAATCAATTTAGCATTTAAAATATAAAGATAAGAAAGGTTTACTAATATAGGGGGATTTGAAATTCTTAGACTTGTGTGAGTGCAAGTTTCATTCAACATAATGAGTTGCGTTTATTTATCCTACACAGACCTACAAAATAAAGTCTATACTTTCTTTATTGGTACCCAACAAATTTTGGGTCCAAATTTGTTAGTAGCCATAGCAACATGTTTATTAGAATTTGATACCTTGGTAACCAGACTAGCTTTTCATTAGGCTTTAGTTCATAGGTGCCACTTCTATATGGATAGTATTTGATATGGTGTCCTTTATGGTTACAGTTAAAACAAGTGACATTTCTATAGTTTCTATTTGATTTTTTCTTCCTTTGCTATCTATATCCTAAGCTAGCTTTATTTTATAAGTTTTTTTGATTTTTTAATATGCTGTTGAGTTTTATTTCACTGTTGTGAATCTTTGTAAAGCTATGGACAATTTATCTATCTCAAACTTGTTAATCTCACACTAATCGCATGCTTTACATTCACTCAACAATTTTTCTATTAGGATATTTAAATAAGCATTTTCCTTTTCTAATTTGCTGATTTTCCTCAGCACGCTCTCATTTTCATCTTTAGCATGCTTCAATTCATTTTTAGCTTTTAATAAAGAATCATATAATTCTATGCGTACATCATCAATATTTTCATCACTTTCATCATCAACAGAAGAATTATATTCATCATAAGGATTAGATTCATCTTTAGAATAGAAGAAGGATTCACTACCAAATATTTCATTATCATCAAGTCTTGTCATGAGACAGAGAAGGGCTTCTTCTTCTTTCTCTTCATCTTCAGAGTCAGTATGCTTATCTTCAAAGATAGCCAAATCAGCCTTGTTATAAGATAGTTTTCTTTTTCTTCTTTCATTTTCAAGCTGTATTTTCAACTAGACTGGGTAATCTGGCTTGGTGTGGCCAAGTTTTTTACATTCAAAGCAAGTAAGTGTTAAGCTAACACTTGTGTTTTGTTGATCTATTTTGTTCTGATTCTTCTTCTGACGTATTATTGTTCTCTTTTCTCTGGGCCTCTTTTCTCTAAGTATCCTTTGTAGCTTTTTGTCTAGTAAAGCCATATCCTCTATCATGTATTTCTGAATCACTTTCTGAATCATCCTTATTAGATTCAACAGTCTTAACAGCCTTCAGTGCAAATGACTTCTTTCTTTTGATAGCTCCATTCTTTTTGTAACATTTTAATTCCAACTCATGCTCTTTTAGATTTTCATAAAACTTTTGTATAGTTAGCATACCCATCTTCAGAGATTCTTTTATAATGTCACCCTTGGTTGCCATTCTTCAATAAGTGATCTAAGAATCTTGTGTAGCAAGTCTGCATTTTCAAACTTTCTTTTAAGCAACAAAAGTTAGTTAGTTATGGTAGTAAATCTTTGAATTAAATCTTTAATTAGCTCACCCTCTTCCATCTTAAAAGTTTCATATTCAGATGCTAAAACATGTACATTGGATGCCTTCACTTGAGTAGTTCCTACATGAGCTACTTCTAAGGTATCCCAAACCTATTTAGCTATAATGCAGTTTGAAATTCTCTTATACTCATTGGGGGGTAGAGAGTTGGTGATGATCCATTTGACCTTAGAGGCAAGAAGGTGTCTCTTTATCTCCTCTTTAGTCCATAATGATTTAGCTTTAGGTTGTAAAATACCATTTATAGAGGTTTGAGGTGGATCATAACCATTTTCTGCAAGTTTCCACATATCAATGTCAGTTGCTTCAATGAAATCTCTAATCTTTTGCTTCTAGTATGTATAATGATGTCCACTAAAACCTAAGGGTTTGTATAAAGAAGGACATTCTAGTAATAGTGTAAAAGCAAAATCCATTTTTTCTTTTAATAACAAGAGTGTATCAAGAGCTTGAAGCTCTAATACCAACTGTAGGTCTTGAGAATATATATATATATATATATATGTATATTGATATATATATATATATATCAAAGTGCTAAGAAAAACGATCTTTCCCCTTTTACGTGAGTAAATGGTATACACTTGTTAAAAATAATTTGGATTCTTTTAGATTGCAAAAGTGGAAGTTTTAATAAAACTGTTTTTGTATTTGGAAGCCAATTTGATAATCAAGATCTCAATTGGAGTGACTGAATTGATATGTTGTGATATTGGAGATCTAATTACATAATCAATGAAGATTGTATGAGAATGTATAAAAATAGATTATTAATTATAACATAATATATAAATATGCAGAAATAGTTTTAGTATCATGCAAAATTACAATCATGCAGTATGGTAGAATTACAGTATTACAGAATATGTAATGTTAGTTCAATATAGCAGATATATTGTATTGCAGTAAAATTGAATTGCAGAAAATAAAGAACTGTAAAGAAATATTAAAAACACTACAATTTTTAAAGTGATTTAACTTTACTCGAAACCACTGATGAAGTCTACATCCATTGAGTCAATCCTTAACTAAATGACTTGTTTTTATTACTACAATTCACATGATTTAAATCGGGCTCCTGAAAACCAGTTTATAATAAGAATTTTTCTAGGATCTAGCCAAACCGAAGAACAACAAGATTTCATCAAGCTCTTGTCTAACCTAGATACAATAATTCTTTTATCTCTTCAGACAATGATCAGCCTCATAACTTACAAATGTACAAAGAATTCAATGCACTCTTCAATTAACTATAATTAACCTCACAACTAAAAAAGATACAAATGGAAGATCAACATCTTCCTTTGTATCTACAATTTCTATCAACCTAGAAATTGTAATTAAGACATAAATGCAGATTCCTAATAACCTAGAAATCTAAAGATGAAATCAGAAGTAAGGTAAAGATATACAATACCAAGTTTGAAATGACAATTTCAAATATCTAGATGTAAATCCCTCTTTAAATCTTGATAAAGAATCCTTGATTTGATCAGATAAAGAGAAGTAGAGATGAATCTTATTAGGCTCAATTTGCTTCCAGAATTTTGCTCTTGAAGAAGTAAGTTTGTTATGAAAAACTATTTGTTTGAAATAGAGTTAGGAGTATTTATAGTTGTTGTAACCAATATTCAAAAATAACTAATTTTCAGTTCTTGATTTGATTCATGAATTAATTTGTAGTAGTTATAATTAACTAATAATAATCAATTTATAAATCGATTCAGCATATGTAAAAATTGAAGATCAAATCAATTGATGAATCAAATCATTGTATTTTGAAATCAGGTGTTGAACTAATTAGGGAATCGATTCAAATGATTTTCCTAACCTTTGGTAAAAAAAAATTTCAAAGCTTTTCTTCATGAATCGATTGGTTAATCGATTTGAGTAGTTTTTACAAGTTTTTAAACATGAATCGATTCACAGAGCGTAAAATATTTTTTTTATAAAACTTGTACTTATGAAAGATCATTTTAAAAATTTGCTTAAAAAGTATTTAATTTTTAAATCACTTTGTTAGCCTAGACTATTCTAAGTTACATATTTTTCTTGGTTTTAATGTTGAAAAATAATTTTATCTAATAATACATTTTAGTCTTTTTGATTTGTTGTTTTGCAGGTTCAAAAGATAGTTGATACTTGATTTAAGATTCAAGAGATCCAAAATTAGTTTTTAATATTTATTTCTTTGATAGGATCTTTTATAAATAAACTTAGATAATGTTTGATCTAAATGTTTTTAACTAAACAATGTAGTAGAGAAATTGTTTGAAGAAAACAACTCTTTATAAGACAGTTTTTATACCTTGAATAGATGTGACATCGATGCATTAAAGAACATATGAAAAAGTTTATATGGCAATTGAAGTCACACTAACGCATGAAGAAAACAGTTTTTACTGAAGATTGGGAAAAATGGCCACTTCAATGCGGTAAACAATG
Organism: Saraca asoca; assembly: GCA_026873985.1. Classification (NCBI taxonomy): domain Eukaryota; kingdom Viridiplantae; phylum Streptophyta; class Magnoliopsida; order Fabales; family Fabaceae; genus Saraca; species Saraca asoca. Next base: position 7,444 of record JANHAO010030616.1, read on the forward strand.
CAAAAGCTGTGAACAGCAATATTTACTTCGATTATACATCGATGAGTTAGTAAATAATAAACTGTAATCGATACTACTTCAATGCAACAACTGAAATTTAGTTATTCTATTATAGATGGTTATAACAGTTATTCAAGCCTAACTGCTTTCCCTATATAAATGTTTTCACATAGTTTTTTCTTCACAATTCATTATGAAAACATCTAAGAAAGAGATGAATACGATTTTCTCTCTACTTCATCATTTCTTTGAGATTTCTTCAAGCTTATTGGATCAAAGATTACCTGAAGTTATTATGGTTTGTTTGAGATATTCATCTCAAACTCTAGTATTATAATTTTCAATTCCTTTCTTATTCAATTTCATTTATTTGAGATTTCTAGGTGTTAGAAATCTGTATAGGTTTAGAAGAGCCTGTGTAAATTCTTCTAGGTTAGTAAGAAACCTGTTAATTTGTTGTGGATTTTGTTGTAAAGACTGGCATTTTAGGAGCCTGTCAATCATGATAGTTTTTGTTTAATTTTAAAGGTCATTTGGTTAAGAAAGATCAAGTGGAATAGACTTGAATTGTGATTTCAATTCAAGTTGAACCACTTTAAAAACCTGTATCTTCAATTCTCTTCTCCTATTTATATATTAATTGCTTTTATTATTAATCTTTAAACTTTGTCACCTTCACATTCACTGGTCATCAATTTTCTGCATATCTCATCAAAAGAACCATTAATGTTTTATACTTGTGTATACAATTCTCCAACGAGAAAAGGGTAAGATCTGTTTATTTTCGCAATCTTAATTTCTTTATTGGGACAATCACACTTCAAGAGATTTATTTTCCACCTCAATTTATCAATTTTAAGAAATTTATTTGTATCAATATTTGAATAGAAATTTACTTACAAAAGATCTTAAAAAGGATAAAATAAGTTCTAAGTGAAATTGTGAATCTCTTGAATCATATTTACTTTGATCTCACTTTGATCCTGCAAAACAAATAATAACCACTAAAGAATATCATCATATATAAATTGTTTTCAACATCAAAATCAAATAGAGATAGATAACAAAGTAATCCTTTCAAAAATGTTAACAATCTCATTAGCTAGCAGGCTAACAATAAGCAATCAAGTATTGAGTGGTTAAGTAGCATTTGAGCCATGTCATGGAGTGATTAAGCAACATTTTGACTATGTTCACATGGTAGTTTTATTTATTAAGTCCTGCTTTGGTGTACTTAAATGGTAACTAATTTAAATTATTTGGAAGTTGTTTTAGTAATTTAGGTAGTGATACATATATATTTATATGTCAAATTCTCATTTAATTTCAAAGCATTATTTTTCAAATTTTTGTAACCATTCCATAACATTATAAATAGAGGAGGTTGTAGTTGAGAAAGGAGCATTATTTTGTTATGTTCAAGATTTAAACTTACACACTTTGTGTACTATAACAATCTGCTACTTTTCTTTCACTCTACTGTTATTTTAGGATTTAAATTCAAACACTTCCTCACTTGTAATTCATGCGCACTGTGCATTCTATATGCAAGTTACATTTGATTGAAGTGAATTTGAAACCTTTTCTAATTTTTTCTTTTGGTGCAAGTTCGTGTTCATGCTGTTTACTCCATCAAAGATAGAAGCAAGATTAGATTACCACCTATTTACAACCCACTCTTTTGAAATCAAAGCTCTCAATTTGTAAAATTCAATTTAAACACATACATTTGGAAATGATAAATATTATTGTCATTGTTCATTTATTTACTACGACTTACTTAGTTGGCATAGACCATTTTATGAGAATGCCTGTGGTGCAAAAGGTTGCCATAACGTTAATTTCTTTCACAGAGAAACACTAAATCCTTTATGCTTCATTTGGAATCAATTTTTCTAGAATGGGTTTCATTTCTTTTACTACAACTTACTTAGTTGGCATAAACCATTTTATGAGAACGCATGTGGTGCAAAAGGTTGCTATAACATTAATTTCTTTTACAGAGAAATATTAAGTCCTTTAAGCTTCGTTGGAATCAATTTTTCTAAAATTAATTTTATTTCTTTTACAAATTAATTCTATTATTTGGAAACTATGTCAAAAATAATAATTCCAATTCATTTGTAAATGAATTGTTTTATTTAAAATATATTAAAAAATACATAAAATTCAATTAAAAAATATATTTTTGATAGTATCATGATAAATAACATGTTAAAATAAGGATAAAGTATATTATATAACATGTGTTTAATTTAAGCAAAATAAAATGAATTTAATAAAATATTTGATAAATTTGATGGATTTCATAATGACACAAATGTAATTAAATAAGAATTGTAAATAAAATGAACTGAAATGAAATCCTTTTTAAATTAAATCCAAACATCATTTAAAAAAGAAATTCATTTAGAAATAAAATAAAATTTTGATTTTAATCATTCCAAACAAGGAATTAGAGAAGAAAACTAAATTAATAGGAAAGATAAGTCTATTATGAAAAATCGAAATGGAGAAGTATATTTATAAACTTACTCACGTGGTTTCATTACTAGCTAGGTTATATAGGTCATTAATTATAAGAATGGTTAATGCTTAGGACAGAACCATTCACCTAGCCATAAACATTCGAACTCCTCTTCATGGTTTATTTTAACAGC
>JANHAO010030617.1:0-10100 GCA_026873985.1 Saraca asoca
CAGCCGTCATGCAACCGTCATGAAACTCCAGCCTCACGCAGCCGTCATGCAAATGTCATGAAACTCCAGCCAATCAACTCTTACACAAGCAATATCAAAGTAATTGTATTTCACCGTGTGCTTTATTTGGCTTTATTCAACTGAGATCAAATTAAGTTCACATGGAATTACAAGTGCATACTTTCTTAACGCACCTGGTAATTTTACTTTACTGCAACAGTCGCCATGGTAAATAATTTGGTTTGGGCTGGAAACCAAATCAGACCAAGCACATAGTTTGGGCTCAGAGTTACTTGCCTATCAAAATTCATCCATGGTCCATGAATTTATGTCAATTTCATTACAAAAAAAAAAAAAAAAGCCCCATAGAATGTCTGCAAGACTGCAGCATGCACTGCTCACTGCTGCTAAATGTATTTCCACTAACCTTTATTACACATAATTTTCGGGATATCAACAAATACATCTCTTTCCTATTCCACCCCCTAGATATGCAACTATGATGGCCATAAAATGCACACATGTTTTGGCTGTTGAACATGGAGCTTAGGAAAATCACCAATGTATAGTGTCAGTAGCAACGATCTTCGATTTCAAAATAATCTAGATTAAGGTAATTACTTATTAGGATTACGCATTACATGTAAATATGTATATGAGTTTGTTAGGATTAGGAGAACTGAGTTTGTTAGGATTAGGAGAACTTTAAGAGTTTGTTAGTCTCTTAGAATTTGTATATATATTTTGCTTTTTAGTTATTGAAAACACAAGGGAATAATATCAAACCACATTTTCTCATGTGGTATCAGAGCGAGGTTAAAACCTAGCTGCTTCATGACCATGGCTGGCAATGCTAATAAGGGAGGAAATGGAGGTTCTGGTCCTGGAATGAAGAAGATGCCCATGATTGATCCAACTTCATTTTATTATCTTACCTCGGGAGATAATTCTGACATCATCATCACTCCTGTAAAACTCAAAGGTGACAATTATGATGAACGTGGAAATCATGGAGATCATGGTGGAGGTGCTGGACGTGGAAGAAGTGCAGAAACCGCTAACGCCACACAGATGTAGGCTTACAGTACAACAGGCACACAATCAGGGGAGTAACGATGAGCGTGGTTCTTTTCCTGGTCTCAACAATGAATAATGGACAACTTTGTTGACTATTTTTAATAGTTAGAAGCCTGCATCATCCACCAAAAACCTTACTGGTAAGCAAGTGCAAAAACCTTAGTTGCTAGATATGAGAGCTTCAAATCACATGACAAGTGATTTGAGCTTACTAACAAAAGTGGTTGACATTTCTCCTTATCCCATTGGACTACCTGATGGAAAAGATACGATCGCTGTAAAAGAAAGAACAATAAACTTTAGCAAAGGATTAATTCCAAACAATGTGTTATATGTGCCGAATTTAACTTACAATCTTATCTCTGTGTCTCAACTAATACATGACTTAAATTGTGCAGTCATCTTTTCTAATAAATTATGTATGAGACAGGATCGCACTTCAAGGACAGTGATTGGTATGGGTGAGCAGCTAAATGGGGTCTATCATTTTCGCGTAGTCACTTTTGTACGGGCATACAAAGTAAGTGGAGTTGATTCTTTCACCTTGTGGCATAGGCATATAGGGCATCCTTCCAGTCAAGTGGTCAGTTTGCTTCCTAGTGTTCATACTGTTAAAAATGATAAGCATGAACAAATATGTGATATTTGTTTGAGAGCTAAGCAGACAAGAGATGTTTTTATTTCCAATCATAATAAAACCACTGAATTTGAACAGATACATTGTGATGTGTGGGGTGCTTATCGTATATGTTCTTCTTGTGGTACTTCCTATTTTTTTACTATTGTGGATGATTTCTCTTGTGCTATTTGGATATATTTGTTGGCTAAAAAAAGTGAAGTAGGAGACATTCTTAAAAATTTTTATGCTATGGTGTTCACTCAGTTTAATAAAGGGGTTAAACTTGTGAGAAGCGATAATGGTACTGAATTTAAGGTTTTAAAAAATTATTTTGCTAAACATGAAATAATTCATCAAACTTCAATGGTTGACACTCCTTAACAGAATGGCCGAGTAGAGAGAAAACATAGGCACATTCTAAATGTAGCTCAAGCTCTTCACTTTGAAGCAAACTTGCCCATCAAATTCTATGGTGAATGTGTCCTTACAACAATTTACTTGACTAATCGCACTCCTACCACCTTGCATAAAGGAAAAAGTCCTTATGAGGTATTATTTGGTCAAGCTCCCACTTATTCTCATATTCAAACATTTGGATGCTTATGCTATGCTTATAATTAACCTCGACAAAAGGATAAGTTTGGTGAGCGGAGTTGGCGATGTGTATTTGTAGACTATCCCTATGGCAAAAAGGGTTGGCGTCTCTATGACCTAAAAAGTGGTGAGTATTTTAACTCTCGAGATGTTGTGTTCAGTGAAAATGAATTTCCCTATATTACAGATCATCATGTTGTGCAAAATAACTCAACTACACCAATGAGCATTTCATGGAATGAAGGTTCCTCGCTAACTGACAATCTAAGCATAGGTATACATGATGTAAAGGGGAGCAATGGAGATGAAGGGAGTGATTGTGAGGTCCAAAAAGTGTCTAATACTACAAAAAAAAAACTCTAATAGAGACAATAGGCAAGAAATCTCTTATGCCGAATAGCTTGTTGTGGTCACAGGGAGTGACGACCACCAAGCAAACTAAAAGATTATATATGCCACATTGTGTGTTGCACTAATGACCTTGCTAACTCACTCACATCAACTGTGTCCTTAGGTGTGTTATATCCTATTACACACTATGTGTTATATGGAAAAATTGGCTTCAAACAATAGGACAATTCGAGCTTGTGAGAGCCCGACAAACATTAAGTTGTCCATGTCGTCACGACCGCTCCCCGAGCGCCACCTTGCTCATCGCCAAAAAGTGACACAGCGAAGTCATCACAAGATCAGCTCATCAAGCAGTCAACCATCCTACTCGAACCTGCTACTCTGCTCGAGCCTGCTATTTCGCTATAGCAGCACCGGGCTTGCTATAGCGACCCTCCACAGCGACTCCGAGCTAGGAACCCCAGCTCGGGATGATGAGCACTCAGCATGGTGAGACCATACTGAATGGCAGATACTTACAAATACAAGTTAACAAGCCGACAAAGGGGGACCCACCTTACAGCCTACATCCTGTAATAGCCAGATTTTAGTCTTTTACTCTCTTTTCTATTTATACCTTGATGTAACATAACTATAGCTTGTAATCATTTTGTCTTATTCTCCCCTTTCTTAAATAGGAACGCCTTGTTAGAAGGGAGGGAGAGAGGCATTGAACAAGCCAATACTTTGTATAAATAATTCTCCATATTAATAAAATCTCCACCATAGACATAGGGTCTAGTGCCGTCCGAATTTAGCCAAATCACGTTAAAACCTTTCCTGTCTCCCTTCTCCCTCTGGACCATCTGCATCATGGCACCTTTTTTCAACACAGAAAATAGCTTGGTAAGAGAACTGATCTCCCATTAGCAGGAACTTGGCCTCCAACCAAATTTCATCTTCAACATTTTGGCACTAGAGGAAGGGCCAACTGTTTTCTGTATCTGTCTCCCATACTCATTTCAGCAAAAGTAATGGCTGGAGGAAGAATCACACGGAGTTTAGCCACACCAATCATTCAACCAGCAAGCATCGCAGCTATGGGGGCTCATCGTCACTCCACCCCCATCCCTAGAAATGAGGAGATATGGATGCCCGGCTAACCCCAACCAACGCTTGAGAACACAGTAAAAGAATTAGTCGAAACTATCAAAGCCCTACCACAGGCTCAAGCCCTATGGGCTCAAAGACAAGAAGAGATCATGACCCAGCTCTATCAGGAGGCATGAAGAGAAACTTGTGAGGATCACGACAGTCAATGACCGGGGAGCTCTTAACAGGCGGAAAGCTCTACTCTTCAGCCTGAAAAGCAACAACTGACCATGGAGGAACTCCTCCAAAGGTTAAAACAACTGGAAGAGTGCCCCTAGCCTCAAAGCAACCATCCTCGCCACGAAAAAAGTTCGCCATTCTTTGTGAAGATTGAAATGCAGCCTCTCCCATAGAAACTCATAGTGCCCACGATTCCACTGTATGATAGAAACAGCGATCCGTGCGACCATCTGGACATGTTCAATATCCAGATAAACTTGTAAATAAATGGCCCCTTAGTCAAGTGCCATGTTTCCCGGCCACATTAGGTGGTATACCATGAACATGGTTTAGAAATCTCCCGGCACGCAGAGTCAATAGTTGGGAAGAGTGCCAAAGAAAATTTATTGATCAGTACCGGGCACTAAAAAAATAGCTTACGCCCCCTTACCATCTCACAATGATTTTCCAGTGCAAAGGTAAGTCACTCAAAGACTACGTGGCTAGATTCAGGCATGAAGCTAATTCCGTAGAAAATCCCTCAAAGAAAAGTATTTTAACAGCTATCTCAATGGGACTTCGCAAAGACAGCAAATTGTACAGAAGCCTCTATAAGTCTCCAGCTCAAAACCTCATTGAATTCTATGAGCAAGTTACCAAACAAATAAGGTGGGAAGAAACCTTCGGAATAGAGGAACCCAAGTATAAAGCAGCCCCCAACAGTCCCACCATGAGCAAAAAGAGGGGTAGCGAGAGCCATAATGACCCCACTCCTCATCTTGAGAAGAAGGCGAAGCCTTAATGACCTAAAGGTCACTTTAAAAGATACAGCATCCTGTCAGATACACATGACAGAATCTTTACCGCAGAAACGCTCAACGAGGACTTTGGGAAACCCTAACCGATGAGGGTGCCTATCAAGTCCAGAGATCAAATCAGATTTTGCGCTTACCACAATGAGGCTAGACACACCACATCAGAATGTCAAGCATTAAAAGATACTATTGAAGACCTCATCAGAAGAGGATGATTGCAAAATTATGTGGTAAGACCACCAAAGTAGCAAACTCAGCGGACTGTTGAAAGAGGGCCTGAACCCTTAATCAAAATTATATTTTGACTTTGTAGCTCCATCTAGAAATCAATAAATTTCACAATTGTCATATGAACAACCTAGTAGAATGTCATACATTGCCAATTGGTCAAAACCAGAAGTGTTGCATAACCAGCCAATAAGTTTTCACTCCATCAAATTAGGGGTCAATCCGGGGGTGAGACAGTGTAAGGCCTACCCTGTTAATACTTTCAAAGCAAACCATATCCTTTACGCTGGAAATGAGGATACGAATTCCCCGACCACTGAGCAACGAGTTTGCTGTAGGGCTGAGCAATTAGCTTGCCATCTCGCTGAGCAATGAGCTTGCTGCAGGGCTAAGCAATAAGCTTGCTACCTCACTAAGCAATGGGCTTGCTATAAGACTGAGCAACGAGCTTGCTGCCTCACTAAGCAATAGGCTTGCTGCCCAGCTGAGCAACGAGCTTGCTGTGGTACAGATGTGCAACCCACTTGGCGACGAGTTATCACCTCACCACAATGAAACGAGATTGAGGGTGAGACGGCCCCAGAGCCTACCTCGGTGATGCACTCAAATTTAATGATAGGCCACCAGCCTATTACAATACAAGGAAACTGAAACAAAATCGTTGCAGCTTTCATGCAACTAAGTACTCGTAGCTAGCATGTAGATGGGAAATCACAGCTTTTATGTGGCCAAATTCTCATGGCTCAAACAAAATATCTTAGGCACAGCTCTCGTGTGACCCTACTTTTACTCACAACAGATTAAGCAACTAGAAAGTTAAAGCATGATCGATTGGTCAGAAAGAAATTTTATTAATCATAACAAATTTATATACAACGATGCATGAAGCATCCAGTACAACATTCAAAGAGAGAAAAGCTCATACAGTAAAAAGACCTCATTTAATGAGGCAAAATTACATTAGAAGAAGAAATGCAGAAACAAAGGCAAGAAGCTCAAAGGTCTGGTATTACCATTCCTGCAAAGAAAGCAGAATGCCAGCCACCAGTCAGTGTGCTCTCACCTGTAGGAAGGACAACAACTTCCAGCTGCTCCTGTTTATATTCCTTTGGTGCATCTACCTGAGCCAAACCCAAAGTAATTCAAAAAGTCACAAGAAGCTGGCTGGCCAGGCAATAGTCCATAAGCAACACCAAGAAGGAATAATCCAAGATCTGCACAAGACTCCCTAAGAGCCTACCAGACAGATCCTGTGGTGAAGCCACATGCAATAGGCTATCCAAGCCTACCGACACTCTGTAATAGATCATCCATGCCTTGATAAGCTTCACCGAAAGTGAATGCACTAAAAATGTAGGGGGTTCTTCAACCTCTTCCATCAAACTCTCTTACAGCAAAAAAGAGCAAAACCTCCCGGGTATAAAAAGACCAACTCGATCTATCAAAAGATCCAGAAGACATTTAGCCAATTTCAATCTAACAATCCAGATTCAATGAAAAAGTCACGCCAACAGCCAAAAATGGCAAATAGAAGAAAGCATGATCTAAAGCAGAATAAAAAGACAGATAAGAAGTCTGAAATGACATTCCAGTCATGTAAGGATTCTGACTAGAAGCATGAATAAACAGAGCCCTGATAATCTACAACTCCTAGTCCACAAACGAACTGAAAGTTGGGGGCTTATGTTATATGGAAAAACTGGCTTCAAACAATAGGACAATTTGAGCTTACGAGAGCCCGACAAATGCTAAGTTGTCCATGTCGCCACGATCGCTCCCCGAGCGCCACCTCGTTCATCGCTAAAAAGTGACACAATGATGTCATCACAAGATCAGTTTGTCAAGCAATCAATTATCCTGCTCGAGCCCACTATTCTGCTACAACAGCACCAGGCTCGCTATAGCAACCCCGAGCTATAAACCCTAGCTCGGGACGATGAGCACTCCGCATGGTAAGACCATACCAAATGACAGATACTTACAAATACAAGTCAACAAGCCGACATAGGGGGACCCACCCTACAACAGCCAGATTTTAGTCTTTTACTGCCTTATCCATTTATACCTTGATGTAACACAATTATAGTTTGTAATCATTTTGTCTTATTCTCCCCTTCCTTAAATAGGCAAGCCTTGTCAGAAGGGAGGGAGAGAAGCATCGAACAAGCCAATACTCTGTATAAACAATTCTCTATATTAATAAAATCTCTGTCATGCGCATAGGGTTCAGTGCCATCTGGATTTAGTCGAACCACGTTAAAACCTTTCCCATCTCCCTCTCCCTCTGGACCGTCTGTGTCATTACACCTTTTTTCAACACAGAAAATAGCTTGGTAAGAGAATTGATCTCCCATTGGTAGGAACTTGCCCTCCAACCAAATTCCACAGTCAACACTATGTGACTTGCAATAATTTTTCTATGAGACAAAGACAGTTTCTTGCAGCAGTGACAGCTGGACATGAACCAACCCGGTTCTCTGAAGCCATGAAAGATCCTCAGTGGCGTAACTCCATGAAGCAAAAAATAGATGCCCTCGAGCAGAATGGAACTGGGACATTAGAGACATTACCACCTGGGAAGAGAGCTATTGGATGCAAATTGGTGTATAAAATAAAGTACAACTTGGATGGAACAATTGAGCGTTACAAGGCACGGTTAGTTGTTCGTAGAGATAACCAGAAAGAAGGAATTGATTACAATGAGACATTTACACCAATGGCAAAGATGGTGACTGTATGCACTCTCTTGGCTGTAGCAGCTGCTAGATCATGGGTGTTACACCAGATGGACGTTCATAATGCCTTTCTACATGGTGATCTTGATGAAGAAGTTTATATGCAACTACCTCTTGAATTCTTTGCTTAACACTTTGGGAAAGTTTGTAGGTTATGAAAGTCTTTCTATGGTTTGCGACAAGCACTACGTAATTGGTTTGCAAAATTCGTTGCTACTCTGAAGACATGTGGATTCAAGCAGTCTCATGCAGATTACTCACTGTTTACATTTCACAATAACAATATGATTTTGAGTGTTCTTGTGTATGTTGATGATTTAATAATTGCAGGAAACAATGAAGATGTCATTGGGAGGTTCAAACAGTATCTTAGTAATTATTTTTACATGAAGGATCTTGGGACTTTAATGTATTTCTTAAGCCTTGAGATTGCCAGAGGGCTTGAAGGAATATTTTTGTGTCAATGAAAGTATGCTATGGATATTATTTCATAAACAAGTTTGTTAGGAGCTAAACCTGTAAGTTTTCCTTTTGAGCAAAATCATAGTTTGGCCTTAGCAGTTGGAGAAGAATTTGAGGATCCTAAAAAATATCGGCGGCTTGTTGGGAGATTGATTTATTTGACTATTTCTCGACCTGAACTTAGCTATTTCATTCATATTTTGGCTCAATTCATGCAACGTCCTCGACAGGAGTACTGGGATACTGCAATACAGGTGGTTCGTTATTTAAAAGGTCATCCAGGACAAGGGATCTTTCTTCGGTCTGATAGTGATATGAGATTATATGCCAACTATGATTCTGATTGGGCAAGTTACCCTCTTAAACGTCATTCTTTGATAGGTTATTTCATATTATTGGGTATATCTTCTATATCTCGGAAGAAAAAAAAGTAGGCTACTGTTTCTCATTTGTCTGCAGAGGTTGAGTATCGATCTATGGCTACCACTACATTTGAGTTAAAATGGCTCAAAGCTATCTTGCAGGATTTAAAAGTGTTGCATCCTCAACCCATGAGACTATTTTGTGATAGTCAGGCAACTATTCATATTACTGCTAATCCGGTGTTTCATGAACGAACAAATCATATCGAGGTAGACTGTCACTTTGTCTGTGATGAAATACAAGCTGGTAATATTGCTACCATGCATGTTCGCACTTAACCAGCTTGCAGATATCCTCACCAAAGCTCTTGGCAAACAACAGTTTGAATTTCTTCCTTACAAGTTGGGCATTTGAGACTATCATGCTCCAACTTAAGGGGGAGTATTAGGATTATGTATTACGTGTAAATATGTATATGAGTTTGTTAGGATTAGAAGAACTGAGTTTGTTAGAATTAGGAAAACTGAGTTTGTTAGGATTAGAAGAACTTTATGTATATGAGTTTGTTTGGATTAGGAGAACTTGAGGAGTTTGTTAGTCTCTCAGAATTTGTATATATATATATTCTATTTTTTGGTTATTGAAAACACAAGGGAATAATATCAAACCACATTTTCTCATATTACTCATCTTGAAGGGAAGTACCTGGCGATTCTTATTGTTGAAAACATACACCCATTTGAACCTCCAATTGCTGCCAGCAGGTTAAGAAGCTAACCAGAGAAAATGGGGAATACGTACATAGAAGTAGTTCCTACCTTCAATGAATGTGTTTAAGGACTTTTCCCTGGTTGAATGTCAAACCTACTGGAAGATAATGTGGATCAACAATTTAAATTGCTTGTCAAATGAAATCTTAAAAATGGCTTACAAAAAACAATATTCTAAATATGACCAAAGTTGGCTATTGTAAAATAATTTACAAGAAGAATTTTTCACAGAATAGACACAACCAACCATACATGATTTTTAGTCTAGATGCATGATTACTTGAAAGACTATGCCCTTCTACACTGCTTTGAAATAGGAACTGAATTCAGAACATGCAATAACTAACCTCATAGCAAGTTCCTCGCCCATCTTTCCTTCCGTAAATCTCTTCTTTTCCCAAAATGTCAAAGTATTGGTCAAGCTGCTGTATGGATATTACCATGGAAAGTAATGAAGCTCCTTCCTCTGATGATGTAGTTTGGTGTAGTCGATTAATGTTTTCAAAATTTGATGAAAACATCTTTAGTACCATCTGTGTACAACAGGACAAAAACCATTTAATATTTTTGACTTACAAGCAGTATTCTATCTTGACGATATTGGTGAATACAAAAACAACTAAATTGGACTTTTATGGTTGTCAAAGTCTCTTAAAAGGAGGACAACATTTTTTTCTTTTTAGAAGGAATAAGAGCACTCACTTGACTTGACAATTAACCTTTTTGAGGTTGTACTTCTTAGTTCTTACTGTATGATAGTTAGAGCTAGTTAACTGATTCTTATCATCACATTTTA
>JANHAO010030618.1:0-10101 GCA_026873985.1 Saraca asoca
ACAATTCTCTTATTATGCCTCCCTTATTTATAGTGAGGGAGGAGGTTACAAACGTAATTCTATCTGATCGGCAAAATGATCATTTTCACAGTCTGTTGCATTTAATGTTGGCTGCCGGTGCAATTAATGCTGGACAAATCACTGTCGGTTTACCGGGGAGCTGATATGTATTGCTTGGGACCTGAGCTGTCAACTTTCTTATCGTGTGTCAGATGGCTGGACTTGAGATTATCTTCTCGAAGCAGTGGGTCGTGGTCCCGCGGACGCTACCCTTGCTCTCATGGAGTTGTTTCTCGACTTTGGCTACTGTGGCGATAGCTTTTTCATTTCCTCGCATCATAGCAACTTCTTCAGGCCAGCGATCGTGATGCCCTTCCAATTCAGAACTGGATTTTTCCCCTAGATCCCATTTTGGGTTGCTTGCGCGGGTGCTATCCTGCGCATTTTAATAATACCTACAACACAAGTTAATACAAGAATATCGTGGATGTAGGGGCCGATTTGACTTTTGCCGAACCACAATAAAAGCTTCTGGTGTTTGTTGTTTTCCTTTTCTTCTTTACCTATTTACATTTTTGCATATCAATGTTTCAAACTTGCAGTTTGGGGGAAAGTCAGACTCAAACCTATTGATCAGATTTTGATATCAACATTATTATTGATTCCAATCAATCAGTATATTAAAATTAATATATACAACATAATGAGTTCTTTTAACATGTTTGAGTTTGTTTGGCGAATGTTGATTTGGAATTGAGATTGGTACTATAACAATCCAAATTGATGAAAAAATAATTTGATCTAAAATTGGCTCAACATGCAATTTTTACCTAATGAATTAATCAGCAAGATTGAATTGATCCGTTTTAATAGGTTAAGATATTCCTATAGCTGGCGACCTTTTGAATGAATCAATGAGAATGAGAATTGATTTTCTCGTTTAAGTTTAATGCAAACGTCACCATATTAAACTAAGAGAAAAATACTCTAATTTTTTTTTAAGTTTAATGGATTTATGAGAATTTTTTTAGTTTAAAAATTTGTTTATACCTCTTTTGAAATATAAAAGTCTTACAATTAAATCTAAATTTAAATTTTTTATAAATGAAATCATAAAAAAAGATTATTATAGAATTTAGATTAATCAATATGAAATATTTTAAATATTTTATGATTAAAAATATACTTTAATTATATTCACAAAGCTAAAAAAATATCATACCTATATTAAAATTTGACTTTTTCATAATTCATATTTTAACTGTTTGAACTTAATTAAAATATATTTTTGATCACAAAATATTAAAAATACTTTATATTATTTGATTAAACTCCATGATCACCTTTTCTCACACTGGTGAAATTTTAAATTTGAATTTTAATGCACCATTCTTTTATGTTTTTAAGACGGTTTGAGTAGAAAAAAAGTTCATATAATTTCTTTAAATCTGTTGAGAGTAGTTTTCTCTTATGCTAGTAAGTTTGTCGCAACATGGATAAATAAAGAAGTATATCCAACTGCTAATTAATTAATATACACATACGCTCTAGAATTTAACTTGTCCTATGTGTAGTTTTTTTCTTTAAATGTTAGCATTTTGAAAATACTTACTCTCAGAATCTTGTAACTTTTATGATAACATTTTTGTTGATTTATAAATAGAAAATATTGGAGAAAGAAATCTCAAATGTTTAGTTAATACCCAAGGTATATGATTTTATATAAAGTCCTATTATGGGTATTTTTCGGTACTGCATGAAATGGGCTGGCAAAGGCCTAGCAACAGACAAGTCTAAATAAAGAAAGAGCCAAGCTCGCTAGATCACCAACTACATGAACACAAAATGAGGCCAAAGCCCTAGCTCGTTAAGGAACGAGCCCTGGCTTGTATAGCTCACAAGTCGTCTTGCGTGAGCTTGCATTACCAAGAGTAAGCCCACTGACTAAAGGCCAGTAGTGACCCAAATCAAGAATTCCATCTCGTGGATGCAACCTCTCACCCTACAAAGGGATCGTCAAGGGTAGACCTGAAGTAGGGACCCTCTCAGACCAAGATTCGTGGGATCGATCTACAAGAAGCAGCGTATAGGGCCCACCTACAGAAAGCAATCTACAAAAGTTAGCCAGTAGCTTGCAAAAGCCATTTTGCAATAGTTTGGGGTGTCTTTTACATTTATTTTGATGCAACAGAATTACAACTTATAAATTTACATTTGTAACCTCCCCAGCCTCTATAAATAAGAGAAGGGAGATCATTGTAAGGCAATTCTGAAAGGCTAGAAACAGATACCAAAACTCTATAGAAATTTCTCTAGATAAATAAAATAATATCGTGGATGTAAGGACCAGTGTTGCTCAGTTTTAGTCGAACCATGTTAAAAATCTTCCTATTTTGTTGTGGTTCTTCCTCTCCATCTCCTCATCCCTTAGTTTGCCCAACTAGATTACAATTTGAGTCTAAAAGAACTTCTTAGGTTGGATGGATTTGGGACCGAACCAAAATCCACCATCAACAAGTCCTAAATCTAGCAAGAGCATAAGATCTTAACCAGAAAGAAAATATAAGATTTCAAGTGTTTCGACAGATGATTCAGTGTAAGAGATGATTCAGTGCAAATATCAAGAAAAATATTGCAACTTGAACTCTCTTATATTTAAAAATATTTGTTGATGTAAATTTCAACCTTGGCATATAAAGATGAAGCACAAAATGCTTAAGTCAGATAAGATAGATGAATTTGGTTGAGAGAGTAAAATGGATTATCATTATTGTTGGTGAAAAAAATCAAGGGAGTGGATAATTATAAGAGTAAAGAATTATTTTTCCAATTACTTGTTATTTATTAAAATTTGAATTGTTAATTTTCTTGTCAATGATTATGATAATTCTATTAAAAATTTATAAAATAATTGACCAGATTATTATGTTGTGAGCATAAAAATTGTGCAAATCAAAGCATAAAAAGGAGATTAAATAAATATGTTACTTGGATTTGTCAACAATTCCATCACACCAACCTTCAATTAATCTCCTCTTTTCTAAAAATACATTGATCTTATACAATAATGACCACAGATATTGTCTCATCTCTTTACAGTAATGATTTCATATCATGCCAACTTTCAAATCGATTTACTTGTTTCAGGTATGTTGTTAAACTTTGTAGGTTTACTAGGTCTATAACCTACCCACCAAACACACACATGGAGAAAATAAATTCTGCTACTAGGATGATGTAAGCAACAAAAACAGACTAGGTTAAAGTTAGGGATCCCTGCTTGCATTACCCATTTTACCAAAGTAAAATTATATTAAGTCAAATCCACCCATTACGACATCAGCCTAACGAATAAGCACCATACCATTTTAGCACATTGGCCTAAGCATCATATTGAGCCCAAACTTAATTATCACTTAAATAAACTAAATTAAACAAAATTTTGACATTTTTATATTATTATAATCCAGATTTTTACAATTGACCTAAAATGTGTTAGTTCATTAGGGAATTAATTAAATAAAATGTCAACATTCTCCCACTTTGACGACATATTTTAGATTATAGTACATATAACAATTTTCTAAATTATAATATGTGACCATTTCAAGGAATGTCAAAATAATTGTAACACTATTACAACCATAGGTCTAAATTGAGATCATAAATGTTTAGCAGTATACAAAACCATATTTGATAGGGACATTGATGCCACACATATTTAAACATATACACCTCGATTATCATAAATATAATGTGAGATGTGACTAACAAGATTTATTTAATAGGAAATGTGATTATATTAAATGTCCACATGATGGCCCAAAGCATTTGTTCAAGATGCCCAATAAGAATTAACATTCACAACACAATAATAAGATACTATCTAAATATCTCCAATAACATGCCATAAACTATGTGCACAAATAATAAACATATGACAATATTATGAATATTTCATTAATACAAATCTTGATATTACAATAAGTTTAATGTCATTACATCAAACATAAAACTCCCATTAACCTAGGACATCAAAAGACTTAGCTAAGTCCATATTCATAATACATTTATACTGCTAAGCTTTTGGGTTATGGATTCACAACCATATGATCTATGGAAACATGCTCAGTGCAAGTGTGACGCTCATGGATCTTTTCTCTAACAAATTAGTACTTGACATTAAAGTGTTTTGTATAGGGAAGAACTTTTGTTGTTTTGATAGAAGTTCACAATAGTAGTATTGTCACAACAAATGGTTAAGGGCCTTGAAATGTTCTCAACAATGTTAAACCAGAAATAAAACTTCTTAACCATATAGTTTCACGAGTAGCTTCATAACATACAACATACTCTATTTTTATAGTAGAGGTTATTGTAAGTGATTGCTTGACACTTTTCTATGACACAACTCCACCTACCATCATAAAGATGTATCTTGATATTGGTTTATGATAATTTGGACAACTACCAAAATCAGAGTCTGAGTAGCATGTAATTTTTAGATCAGCAAATTTTTTATAGGTTAGCATGTAATCCTTTATACCTTCGAGGTACCTCATAACTCTTTTAGTAGCAACCTAATGTCTCTAATAAGGATCACTCAAGTATCTCCCAATACACCAACAACATAAGCTATGTCAAGACATGTATATACCTGTGCATACATTAGGCTTCCAACAATAGAAGCATATGAGACATTTTTCATCTTTGCTCTGTCATCATCATTTTGAGGACACTAGACTTTAAAAAATATTTCACTCTTTTGGATAGGTGTAGAAATATGAGAGCAAATAGATATGTTGAACCTTTTTAGTACTTTCTTAATGTATAACATTTGAGATAAGCCTAGCATAGCTGGGGACCCATCATGATGAATCTGTATGCCTAGCATAAAAGAGGTATCACCAATATCCTATATTTCAAAATGTTTTGACAACATTTGTTCAGTCTTATTTAATAGTTTCACATCATTAGTAGTAAGGAGAATGTCATCAATGTAAATGCACTCATCAACATGTAGATGCATTGGCCTGCATTTGTCTCTTAGAATCTAAAAAAAGTCAAGATCTCATCAAATTTGAGATACCACTATCTAGATGCTTGTTTTAGACCACATATGAATTTTTTAAGTTTACACACAAGATGTTCTTTGCACTTCTATTTCATATATATAGTTTCTAATAGATCACCATTTAAGAAGGCCATTTTGACATTGATTTGGTGTAACTCCAAGTCAAAATAAGCCACCAGTGGCATAACAACTTGGAATGAGTTCTAGTTGAAACTAACGAGTTAGTTTCTTTATCTGAGTAAAGCTCTTTGCAACAAGTCCAGTTTTATACCTCTCAATATTTCCTTGAACATCTCTATTTGATCTTAAAGACCTATTTACAACTATCTAGCTCACTTTCAGTAGGTAATTCAACTAGATTCCAAACTTCATTCTTATTCATAGAGGTCAATTCAATCTTCAAAGCATTGATCCATTTTATTGAATTTGGACTAGAAATAGCCTATGAAAAATTTATTTGGATTAGAGCCATCAATAACATTAGATTCATGCTCCTAAAGATAAACCAAGTAGTCATTTGAGAAAATCGGTCTACGAGCCCTTCGGAACCTCTTTAATAGAATTTCTTCAACTATCTCAAAAAGTGGTGATGTGTGGTATTTGACTCTCACTATCTAACTCATCCTCTAAGCAAATAGCATGATCTGATTCAACAACTTGGGTGAAATGAGTTAGATAATAAAATATACTATCTTTGGAGCCATTGCAATAACCAATGAAAAACCCTATAATGGTTTTTGAATCAAGTTTTCTTGTGGATGGAACATAAGCTCTTCTTTCAGCTTTACAACCCCAAATATAGAAATGCCTCAAACTAGGCTTTCTTCCATAAATCAATTCATACAGGGTTTTAGGTACTAACTTGCTTGGAACTTGATCCAAGATGTATGTAGTTGTTTTCAAAGCATTACCCCACAAGAACTCTGGCAAATAAGAATGGGCTAGCATGTATCTCACTAGATTTATGAGTGTCTAGTTTCTTTTTTCTACAACATCATTTTGTTCCAATGTCCTAAGCATGGTCTAATTGGCTTTAATTCTGCACTCCTATAGGTTTTTGGCAAGTGGACCTAAGTTTTTCCTAGCCTTAATACTCACCACCTTTATTAGAATTGACACATTTAATCCTCTTTCCTAGTTTGAGCTCCATTGCAGCCTTGAACGTCTTGAAGGCATTCAATGACTTAGATTTCTCACTAAGTAGCTTTACCCATGAAAATCTAGAATAGTCATCAGTAAAGGTGATGAAGTGTTTAAAATCACCTATTGCACTAGGTTTGGACCCACTAATATTGATGTGAATCAACTCTAGAACATCTTGTTTTCTACTTCTTTTACTCTTTTTAGTTTTAGTAGGAAGTTTTCCCTTGATGCAATCCATGCATGTGTCAAAATTTGAAAAGTGTAGATCATGAAGAAATCCCTCTTTTATTAATCTTTGCATTCTCTCTGGATATGTGCCCTAGGCATCTATGCCATAATATGGAGGATCTCTTATCAATTCTACCACTTTTTCTTACCAGTAATGTTGTTAATAGATTAGGCAAAATTGGTGTTTAAGTTTATTTTATATAATACATCACACAACAAATTAGAATTAAGAATAGAGAAATTATAAAGCAATTGAACTTTCTAATACCAAAGTTATAAAAATATCCATCACAATCCAATGCAATAGTAGAAATTAAATTCCTTCTTATAGAAGGTACATAAATAACATCTTTTAACTCTAAAACATGACTTGAAGATAAAACTAAAGAAATAACTCCAATTTGCTCCACTTGCACTTGTTGTCATTTCCAAACATGATTATTAACTCTTCATCATTTGGTTTCCTTAGGTTTTAAAGTGTTTGCAAAGAATTTGTTATGTGAATTATAGCTCTAGTATCCTACCACCAAGTTTTAGAAGATACATCAACTCTATTAGATTTAAAACATACTAGAGCTAAAAAGGTAACTTTTTTTTTCTTTTCAAGCCATTTCATATAATTGAAGCAATCGGACTTCTTATGCCCATACTTCTTGTAGAATTTGTAATTTCCACTGAATTAAGATTTCAGAGTTTTGTGGCGTTGTTCATCCATTTTAATTTTCTTTATTTCATAAATGGTTTTGCTTTTGTTGTCCTTTTGATGTGCTATTATTCTTTATTCTAAAGTGGAATCATGGGAAACAAAGTTAGCTATCTAAATCTTTCTTTTCTTCATGTCCTATTCAACCTAACTAGCAATGGAGATTAGCTCATTTATAGTCCACTCACCCCTCTAGATATTATAAGACATCTTCAGAACATTGAATTAAGTTGGTACGGACTTTAGTGCATGCCAGATCAGGAAACTATTACCCAAATCAATCTGTATGCTTTTTTGCTTGTTATGATAGTGAACCAGCTTCATAATGTGTTCATGTACTCCACTAATATCATTATAACTTGTCTTTTCTAACAATGAGAGATAATGACCTTTTTTGGAATGTCAAACTTAATGGATTTTTCTACAATAGAGTCAAGAAAGGTTTTGGTATTCTGAGACTCTGAAACACTTTGCCTAATGATCTTGTCCATTGTGTATTTCATGACCATTAGACATACTTTGTTCTAGTATGCCCATTTCTTGTGTTGGGTCCTTTGTATAGTTGTAGAGTCTGCATTTATAATTAACTCTTCTTCTCTCAGTGCCAAGTTCAGATTGGTGATCACTAAATAAATTTTTAAGGACCCAGCTCAATCTTCATAATGTGTCCCATTTAGTGTTTTAACTAAAGTTAATTACATAGGCAAAGAAGCTGAAGAAAAATTATTTATGAAATTAATCATAAATACATATATAACAGATGTAAACTTGATCAGGCTTAAATCTTCCTCATAAAAATAAACTATGCAATTGTTTATACAATATTATATTATAAAACCCAATACCAATAGAACATTTAAGATTTTATAATACAATACATGAATTAAATAATATATTCTTAAAACCTAACACAAGTAAAGTGTTTAAATATTATAAAAAACATAATATTTAAGTCTATTACTTATAATATCACTAACAAAAGTGTATTAATAATATTACACTGATAAGGTATTAAGATTATTAATATAACATGTCCTTTGATATACCTTGAAAATTTTTATTTAACAAAATTTTATACAATTAGGCCCATTATAGTTGAGCACTCAATGACACAATATTTCATGGTATAACGTGAGTAAACAAGATTCTTATATAATTCTAACTTTACGGATATAAATATGCAAAATTTGGATACTTACTAAATAGTATCAAAAATATTCTAAAAAAATAATATACTATAGGTCAGTGTATAGGAATTACATGATAAGATTTTTGGGTCCAAAAGAATATCAAACTATCACTTAACAAATTGTGAAAAATTAAATAAAATTTTTTTATTTTTAGTAAAATTTGCAAAGATGCAAAACAAAAAACAAACATATTCAAAGAGTGGAGCAAATCAGTGCAACTTGCACTTCTGTGGGTCATCGACAAGGTGGTGCATGGCCTATGCACACATTAGCATGCACATCACTAGTCAACAGCCCACCTTCATTTATTTTACCTATTTTAGAGCTTTTTTAGGTCTATCTAAATTGTGTCTAACGCCCTTCAACCTTATTCAAATTTGGTCATTTCTCTCAAAAATTTTGTGACACCTATTCTATTGTGTTATTTGACAACAACCAATTTAGAAAATAATAACTTAAGTTCATAAATGTATTTGATAAATTATGTGTTATTATGATAATTATTATGTAGATATAAATTATATCTAATTTTATTTTAATCTATATGTAACATTGTAAATGTTGCACATAAGTTAAAGTGGTTAAAATAAAGTTTATTTAATTAAACACCACACATTTTTCCTTTTTTTTTCTTTTCTCTTTCTTTCTTTCTTTCTTCTTTTTCTTCTTTTCTTCTTTTTGTGGTAGTCCTTTTCAAACCATAACTTTATTTCTGTGTTGCTCTTATTCACTTCTTCCTCCCAATCAACTATGCTTCAGCTTCTCGAACTACTTCTGCTCTAATCTTTTTCTCTGATTTTTGCTTCTTCTTCTCTTGTTTGACCACTACTCTACTTTGTCCCCGATCTACTTCTACTTCTCTACCTCCCGAGCTGCTGCTACTGTTGCTGCTTTGCTTCAACACTCTAAACTGTAGCTCTACTTCTTCCTCTAGCCGAGCTGCAGGTCGCTTTCTCTATTTTGCTTTTGCTTCTAATCCTCTTGATCTACCTTGCTCTTCTCTGGTCGTTAATCTATTTCTCCCTCTACTTTATGAATAGGGGAGCTATTGGACTAGAAGACTAGACTAGCTACTCTTCGATAGTCCTACGATTACCCTGCTTCGTCAGAGGTGATTGGTAAATTGTTGTTGTCGACTTTGCTTATAGAACCTCAGCCTGTCATTAGCCGACTAGCATGTAAGAAATATCTCCATAATTACTAAATGTGTAACTGAATATGGCCAATATAATGTCCATAAATTATGTTATTTCCATTAAGGATACTTTCCATATTAGAGTTATTACAATTAGAAAACGTACTAAATTAGTCTAAAAATGGTTTCAAATATCTCAGTGATGGGCTGAGAGTTTTTATATTGCAGGATTTGGGTCCCTAATGCCATTTTTCAATCCATACAGAGAGAATTACCATCATTTTGAGAGAGAACAAGGCATTGGAAGCTCTTAAATAATCCTAGATGTGATGTATGGAATAGTTTTGTTTTTTATCCCTAACTTCAATGGCTGGAAGTAATTCATTTTATCCCGTTTTCATTATAATTTGCATTTATGATCATTAGCACTTGACTATTACTCTCATTTGGTACCAGAGCAAATTTGTACCTCTGCCTTGACGTAATAATTTTTTGAAAAATTTCTTTAAAAATACCCATTAATGTCAAAAATTTGGTTTTACGTGGAAACTTAATTTTCTTTGAGTTTTATGTTTAGAAATCATTAGGTTATCAATTTTTAAGCATTATGATATTACAAAACTGGAGT
>JANHAO010030619.1:0-10100 GCA_026873985.1 Saraca asoca
AGAATCTTATCAACTGGATTTTTTCTCACCTTTTGAAATGCATTCTTTCTCGGAACAAAATACACTCTTTTTACACTCTTTTTGCATGTGCTGCCTTGATTTCCTTCTGATGAAGACCGAAATATGCTGCGCTTTGGTTAAGTTTGATTTTGTCTAACACCTTAATTAATGGCAAACAACACCAACTGGCATTTTAATGATAAAAGTTCATTTATTTTACTTCTTTTTGTTATAAAATTAATTAGCATTTTTTTTTCTTTTTCCTTTTTCACTCAAAATCATATTTAGGTGCTCTGTTTTACATTAACACCAAATTATATACTGCCACGTGTTTTACTTCAAGTGAGAATTTTTTTTTTTTACGGGCAAAAATCTAAATATTGAGAATGCAGGTTTAATTAGATAAAAAAAAAATTTAGATAGACACGTTGACATATAATCACAAGTAATTGGTAGCATTTGTGAGTTCTCTTTTGCTTATTCAGTTCAATTTATGAGACATTAAGAGAGAGAGATCCATAAGAAAAAAACATCATCAGCAAGAAGAAGAAGATGGGACGCTCAAGAGCAGACTCACCATTGGTGATAGCATTCGGTGAGATGCTAATCGACTTTGTTCCTGACAAGGCAGGCGTGTCCTTGGCCGAGTCTCAAGGTTTCCTCAAAGCCCCTGGTGGTGCTCCTGCTAATGTTGCCTGTGCTGTCTCCAAACTTGGCGGCTGCTCTGCCTTCGTTGGCAAGGTTCCTCTCAAAACCCATATGCTTTCTTTGCTTCTCATTTTAATAAAAATGATATTTTATTTTTTTAATAAAAGAACTCTAATTTTTTTGAATCAATTCTTGAAAATAATGATTTTGATTGATGAACAAATGGATTTTTTAGTTTAAAACAAATTGAAAACGCAATAGCATAATTTTATGTAAAACATTTGCAAATGAATAAAATTTTTAGTTACTTGAATACAAACACTCATATTACATGATTTCATTTTAAATGAGTTAAAATTCAAGTATTTTGTGGTTTTAAACATTGTGTATATTATTACTAAGATCAGTGATTATTTTTGGCGTGATATTATGCTTAAATAATGCATGTAATACAGGTGGGAGATGATGAATTTGGCAAGATGTTGGTTGATATCTTGAAGAAAAATGGGGTGAATACAGATGGTGTGCTTTTTGATACTGAGGCAAGAACTGCATTGGCTTTTGTGACACTGAGGAAGGATGGAGAGAGGGAGTTCATGTTTTATAGGAATCCAAGTGCAGATATGTTGCTAAAGGAATCAGAATTGAATATTAATCTGATCAAGAAGGCCAAGATATTCCACTATGGATCCATAAGCCTTATATCAGAACCA
This sequence comes from Saraca asoca, assembly GCA_026873985.1. Lineage (NCBI taxonomy): Eukaryota > Viridiplantae > Streptophyta > Magnoliopsida > Fabales > Fabaceae > Saraca > Saraca asoca. The sequence goes on from JANHAO010030619.1 coordinate 1,362, forward strand.
TGCAGATCGGCTCACTTGGCTGCCATGAAAGCTGCTAAAGAAGGTGGTGCATTGCTGTCTTATGACCCAAATATGAGGCTGCCTTTGTGGCCTTCTGCTGAGGCTGCTAGGTCTGAGATTAAGAAGATTTGGTCAGAAGCAGATTTCATCAAGGTACAAAATTTAAGAATAAAAAATTGCTTCAATCCTAAACTTCACTTTCTAGTTGCACTTTATCATCATAAATTGTCACTTGGGTCTATACATGGGAGAATTTGAACGAGTCAGTGTATACACAGTGGAATCTGAATAAGTAGGGATAATTCAAAATTAGATAGTGACTGACACACAATTAGATGACAATTTGTAAGACAAAATAAGTGTACCTAACATTACTCAGTAACATTTGGCATGGAATTTGATAAAATAGGGTTAAATCTAAGAGAGGATAGCTGAATAATATGAGATTAATCATTGAATTTGCACCATAATTGTTTGTGTTGGTGATGGGTCATGCAAATCAAGTAAAAAATGAGACTTGTTTTGAAATCATTCTGCTACTCTGCAAATTTTGTTGCAGAATCTCCTAGTGATTGTATTAATAATTTGCCATTGCCTGTATAGGTGAGTGATGAGGAAGTCAGTTTCCTAACAGAAGGTGATGCTGAAAACGATGATGTTGTTCTATCCCTTTGGCATGACAACTTGAAGCTGCTTCTTGTCACTTATGGAGACAAGGGTTGCAGATACTACACCAAGGTAGCATTCCTCCTTGTTTGAATGCAAGTGCTTGTTCAGCTGTATTACCTTAATAAAGCATTTCTTCTCTGTGTTTTTAGTAATAAGATGAGGTCAAAAATTAAATGAAGTAGGGGAAATTGGGAATGAATTTTATTAGGATTTGAATCCTCAACCGTGTGAAAAACCTAATCTTAGGACTAAAGTTTAAACCACTTAAACTACTTATTTGATACTGAACCAACCCCTGAGGAAATTAAAACTGTATTTTTGTCATGTTTAAGTTAACTAATGTTTGCTGTCATTAAAAACAGGCTAGTGATCTTAGAGTAATAGTTGGTTACACACAACTGCCTCCCACTTACCCCTCTCTCACATTGTAAGTCCCAGAGTGAGGCAGTTGTGTGTGTAACTCCTATAGTGCAATTGGTTTTCCCATCATAAGAAGGGAATTTTCTGATTATACATCTGTGCACTGCAAACTCCTTTTATGGCTTGGCGGAAGAATCTAAACTACTCAATTATCCTTTTATGCTTTGTATTCTTATTCCTTTAATACAGAAATTCAAAGGAAGAGTACCTGGGTTCTCAGTGAAAGCTGTTGATACAACTGGTGCTGGTGATTCATTTGTTGGTTCACTTCTTTTTTCAGTGGCCAACAACCCATCCATTTTTAATGTATTTCCTTATCTCTCCTCATTTATTTTCAAGATTAGGTTTTATTTGCTTCTTTAACTGATCATTGGTTGACATACACTCTAGGATGAAACAAAATTGAAAGAGGCTCTGAAATTTTCAAATGCTTGTGGAGCAATCTGTACAACCCAGAAAGGAGCAATTCCTGCACTTCCAACCACCCCAGAAGTCCAAAAGTTCATGTCCAATAACAAAACCGAATAGATCTCCTTTCTCCCATTTTATTCTTTTAGCAGTCCAATAAATCATCTTCGCGTTTTTATTTGAGACACTTATCTTTTGTAGCCACTTTGATTCAGACTCAAAATTGCTGTTTGGGTCAATGGTAAATAAGTGATTTATTTTTTGTTTGTTTAAATTTTATATTCTTGTATGTATGTATATGGTTGTGACCTTGCATCATGCCCTGCCATCCCTAAAATATAACTGTTAAATAACACCATTATAGCTCTCAACTGAATTTGATTCCTGAATACTTTTCCAGAGCACTTGCAGCCTCCGAACTGAATATCCATTGTGCAAAAATTTCAAACTACAGTAATTTTGTGCCTTTTTTTAATTTATAGGAAAATTTCAGTGAAAATTTACTCAGATATAAAATTTTCAATATTCAATATTCTTTAACTCGCAACCCATTAAGAAATACTTAAACTTAGAAGTCAAGTTTTTATGTCAACAATCAGTACCTAAATTTCAATATTCTTCCAAGTGATGAGTGAGAGGTGAAGAAGAACAAAGCACACGAAAGAAAAGACTACTCGCACAATGAGAATTGCTTACAAAAACCTCACTCTAAGAGAGGATGAGTCCTACAAACAAATGCAGGTGACCCCCTATTATAAAGTCCAGCGAGTCAGTCTAAGTAACACCACTTAAATATTGATGAATTTGATTTTGAGTGTGAGAGAAGGGGGTGGGGGAGATATAAGAGTTACAATGGCTTCGCATAATCTTTGCTTTCAGAAATTGAGGCTTATTCTTAGTAGGACACCCTTACAAGAGAAAAATTGCCTTCGCTTAGACATTCCTCAGAGCCAATTATAATTTTGTATACAGTGTTGCCTAAATTAGCAATGCTACATCTTCCACTTTCCTATTTCCTTCCTGTCCAATTAACTTCAACAAGAAGCTATGCTGCTCCATAAGGGATAATTACAGCAAATTTTGAATGTGATTTGTACAAATAACAATGACAAGGATAAATTTTACACATCACATCAGCTATAGAAATGTAACGCTACATGCTCATGGCTCTGGACGAAGGTTCTGATTCTCCCTCCAGTAAATCTGATTCAGTTACCTCACCATTAACCTAGAAAATGAAGCAAGTAGGGTTAAAATCATCAATTAGAAGGAAAGCATCTCCATTGTGAAGTACTTTATCAATAGAAGCTTTACAAGCAGAGGTACAGACTAACTGATTCATAGAAAATTAAGAGCAGGCCCCTAAAAACCATAAAATATGAGATCATACCTCTGAATTCTTCAACTTATCTAGATACTGCTCCAAAGCACCATCTCCGCGAAGAATTTTACCCCCACGTCCAGGGACATTTACTGATCCGACTGACTCCTCATCAACCACAACTGCATCTATTCGGTCATTTCCTGCCTTAACATCAGGAATCTGGTGCATACAAGCATTGAATATATCAGTAGAAAGCATTAGAGATTGATGGTATCATCAAATGGTTTGATGATAGCCAGATATCAAAAGAACAGTAGACCATTTTCATTACCTCAAACATGGATTCAGTTAGGATACTTTCCAGCAGGGCTCTTAAACCCCTGGCACCCGTATTCTTGGCCATTGCCTTCTTTGCAATCATTCTCAGTGCTTTCTCTGTGTAGTGTAGCTTCACCTGAAGGTAGGATAGTAGGAGAGAATAAAAATGGTTAAGTTTTAAACGCATGCATTGGAAGAAAGAGAACAGGGAAGAAGATAGAATGAGAAGATAAGTTGCAATATAGTTGGATGAATGGGAACTAAACAGAGAGAGCACAAGAGTATAAGAACAACTGAAATATTTTATTTCATTATGTAAGAATTTAAAATACGATGTATCAAGTTTGTGATTCATTATGAACTCAGGCCTCCCACACAATCTATCACTTAAACCAATTTTAAGTTTGAGTGTTTTGGTTAGGTTTGGATCTGGTGGGAAAGTTGGCTCAGGTCTTCACATCATATCACACACACACAGAATCAGAGAAATGCTTACATTATTCATGCTAAATAATTTCTTGTACTGTTTACCAAGAGCATTTTTTGGTTCTGTGAGGACCTGTAAAAGCAAGAATATTCATATAGTTATACGAGGTGATGTGTACAAAAATCTAAAAAAGGCTGTAATCCTTTGAGTACTAACAACGGAATGATCATTAAAGCAAGTATGAGAGCAATAAACTGTTCAGGAAAATAAGGAAAAGTTTAGATCAGACCAAAAGAGATACCTGCACAAGTTGGTCTTCTGTTAAAGCTGACAAGCTAACCAAGATTGGAAATCGTCCAATAAACTCTGGTATGAGACCATACGCAATTAGATCAGCACTTTCCACCTGACAAATGCTGACAGAATTTTAGACTCGTGTGAAAAGTTGTCGTATAAATTTTCTGTAGGGCTGAGGTTTGGAACTTGATTCTCACCGATTCTAGTAAAGATGATGTTACTGCAGCACTGGTTACTCCACTGGCTCTCATATTGGCACGAACCGGTGCTCCAAAACCAATAGAAGAATCTTGCCGTCTGGTGTTTTACATATAACTGGTGGTTAGACGATACTCTCACAGAAACCATCACACCCAAAAAAAAATGTCAAAAAATATTCTTTCAAAATGAAGACAGAAAAAGATGTACCTCTCTGAAATGGTTTTTTCAAGATCAACAAATGCTCCACCACATATAAAAAGAATATCCCTTGTATCAATCTGCACATCATGATAAATTAACAAGTAAACAGACGGTGATCCAGGAAAGTAATGACTAAATGCTACTAGAAATTTTCTGATTGCGGGTAGTTGACCAATTAAGTGACTGTCATGTGCCTTGTACTTTCTTATATTTAATAAAAATATAATTTGACAAAACAACATATATGTTTCGATTGGAAAAAAAAAAAAACGGGATTCAGGAAAGAAGCAAATAAGTGGCATGTGAGCAGCATATTAAAGTAGAAATGCCAGATGAACTGAAAAAGAATGATGCAAGATGATGCATACTAAAATAGCATACCTGTATGTTATCACCTCGCGGATGTTTCCTTGCTCCTTTCTCAGGAACATTTACAATCTAGACAATAAGAAATCATTCCAAGTTTAAGCTACTATAGGGATGGCACTATTTATTTTACAACAAATTACATTTTGGAAGCACGTAGCAGAACTAATTTTAGAGTTTGGGGTAAAATAAGAATGTAAGAACAAAGAAAAACAAGTGTATCAAAAAATTATGATTTACTCCGGATAAGAGAACAAATATAATGAAAACTAGTTACTTACAGTTCCTTCCAGCATTTTTAATAGTGCCTGCTGAACACCCTCACCAGAAACATCACGACTGATATTTAAGCTCTCAGACTGTAATATTACAGATGACAGTTAGAAGATGTAAAGGATGTGCAATTAGAAACTTACTGAATATTTCAATTCAATCGGAAAGAAACCTTCTTAGTAATCTTGTCAACTTCATCAATGTAAACAATCCCTTGCTGAGCTGCTGGAATATTGAACTCCGCAGCCTATAAGGCAAAATAAAACAGCACAATTATAATATTGTATTTGTGGATATAATGGTAAGCAAATGATGTTGCCTTCTAAAACATACAAAAAACACAGGGAAAGAAATTTATAGTTAATTGAGCATAATGGACTGGCCAAAAACTACATGATAAAAATTGCCAGACAAATGGAAAGCCACAATTAAAAAAAAAAAAAGGTAGAACAAAAAGAAGGGAGACACAATTTAAGAAAATAAGGGATTGATGAATTTCTTAGTTAAGACAGTAATTCCACAGAATGCTCCACATACCGCCAGTAGCTTATACAAAATCGATTCTACATCTTCTCCAACATAACCAGCCTGCACATTTGAAAATCTACTCTTTCAGTACAAGAATACTTAATAAGAAGAAAACAATTGTGCTAGTGCACAACAAAACTTCAAGACAATCATGAAACAATATTAGATAAACTTCAATAGTATTGGACTTTACAGATTTTCATTTGGAAATAATTTTTTATTGCAGGGTTGTTCATATAAAACAAAATAACTGAAATTTTAGATCATGGCACAAGATGGGTTGATCAGTAGCATCTACCTTGGTTACATTCAACTCTTAAACTGCTAAGTTTAAATACTACATCATCAATGAGAGCATACTTGCCTGTGTTAAGGTTGTTGCATCAGCAATGACGAATGGAACATTCACAAATCGAGCTAGTGTTTTTGCAAGTAATGTCTTCCCTGTTTGAAGAAAATCAAATTAGCACAGCAGTCATGTCTTCCCTATTAGATGAAACTGGTTCTCATTCCATGAGTAAGAAAAAAAAGAGTACTAATATAAGTCATACCTGAGCCAGTTGGACCCATCAAAAGAACATTACTCTTTTCCAGCTCTACATTATCGTCATCATCAATTGCTTCTGAATTTCCTGAATCTGCCTCTGACCTAATATTGAAATCCACCAATTTAGTCGGACAAAATCAAACCCCCCATAAAAGAACTGAAAAATGAGATCAGCATTTTCCAAATTCCCACCACAAACTTGATAAAAAGAAAAGTGGGAATAAAAAGCTCAGTGGTTGCAATTATACTGAGGAAAATATTTTTAAAGAAATTGAAAGGGAGAATGGAAAAACTAACCCTTTCTTTAAGGAGGCATGGTATATTCTTTTATAATGATTATAAACAGCAACAGAAAGCACCTACAACACAAACGAACCCATTTGTGAGATCACAGTCAGAGACCATATAACACAGTATAGTTCAATTCAATGCAACAAAGGAGCACTAACCCGTCGTTACATCTGCCATTAATTTTAAGAAATGCATTGTATAAATGTTACTAATCTATTGAATAAGCGCTAAGATAAAACTGAAATACAAATAGGCATCATTCAAAGATACCTTTTTGGCTCTGTCTTGGCCGATAACAAATTTGTCAAGACCTTTGCATATCTCCTTCGGTGTGGGCAAATCCTTACCCAAATTGGAGCCTCCCCAGGTAGTCTTCTCTCCATTGCTCCCGCCTCCACCACCCGAACCACCTTCCCGTGGCCCGGAAGCCCGAATCACATTAACTCCAGGTGCAAATGGAGGGCCTGGTGGAGTATGCACAGCCAACCCGTTTCCATTAGTTGAACCAGGTGGTGGAGGCCAGGTCTCTGGTGGTTCTCCACCATCACCAACACCACTATGAGATTTTAAAGTGTCCAAAAATGACACTCTAAACCTGCTACTTACATTACCTTTATGGCCATAATCTTCTCCTCCACCTCCACCACCATGGCCATTGTTACTTTCTCTTCCATCTTTACCTTGGTTTGTCCTCTTTGTAGATTTATTAGTCCCATTGTTACCGTTACTATTGAGCACCCTGCCAATCTCCACAAAAGTACCTTGAAGAGGGGCAGTGTTATTTGGGCGAAAATAATAAGCAGTTTTACAATTGGGGCAGAGATTTACAGACTGATAAGCAGTTTCTCCATTAACAGGAACAGGTGGGTTCAAATTGGAAGTTGATGAAGAAGTTGGAAAATGGCGATTAGAGAAGAGAATATCCATGTGTTTGGTACAACGTGGACAATTAGCCTCAGCCCGAATCTTCCTGGTCTGAGAATTCGGGTTATTGGTATCATCGGAACCACCATGGTCCCATTTATACCGTTCCTGAACTCCAATAAGCGATTCACGGCGTCTATGGGTGGCGATGTGAAGATAATTCAAATGAGTAGAGATTGGGCACACCTGATTGAGCCTGTAATTGAACCTGGTCCAGCTACGGTGACTTCGTCTTACTGAAACAGCGAACAGCGTCGTTGTCTCTAGAGAAGAAAGCAGCGCCATTTCCTTCAGCTTCTTCCATCCCGAGAAGATTCGAGACATAGAGAAAGTCGATTGAATTACAATAACAACGTTGAAGGAAAAACAACAAAGTTCGAAACTTGGTACAGATATTGAGGTTGTCTACAATTGCTATGATGATAAATTCATTCAGTTGAATGACCCAATGTAGAATTCAAGCCAGAGAAGAGGAACAATCGGAGCTTTGGGATCTGTGGGAGTGATCTGAGGATGTCTTAATATATGAATTTGCTCTGCTGTATACAATAAACTAATGAATTATTGAGAGAGAGAGAGAGAGAGAATGAGGAAAAACTTGGAGGGGAGGGGAGGGGAAGGGAGTGGATTGAGAAATAAGATAAAGTTGGGAGAGTTTCTCGGAGAAGAAAATAAAACTGCTAAAAACACAGTTTAGAAGTAGTTGGTGGAATGGTGGGTGACGCTCTGAGGTTAATTGTGGTGCAGTAATTATTTATTACTTTCTATTTTTGACAGTTTGACTGTATCTGCTTTTGGCAACGTATTTAGCTCAGATTCACAGCCATCCCCTACTTTTCAGTATTATCTATAATCCATAAATCTATTAATAAAACCACAACACTCAACGACAAAAGCAAATAATGGAAAATATTGGGAGTGAGTTCCTTACTTTCTTTTATATATGGTTACAAATTTTGTATAGAAAAATATTTTTTATAAATTTTAATAATTTTTCTGCCATTTATAATTTTTTTTATAAATTTTCCTTTTCTCTTTTAATAATTGTTACATAATTAAAACTTTTTTTTTTGAAAAATTACAAGTTAAATATGAAACAAATGAAATAAGTGGTGCTAAAAAAGGTGAATACGGGATAATGGCGAAGGGAGGGCTATAAGCTTTGTTTGGACAGCGGAGAAAACAGGAAAAATGAAAATTGAAAAGAAATGAATATAGATATAAAAGGAAAGAAAGCAGAAGAAAGAAATGTTCATATAATTAAATTATAATTATACCCTCGAGATAAATTGTAGTGCCAAATAGTTCTTGGACTTTATGTTATTGAAAAATACGAGACGAAAAATAAAAGTTTTAATTTAAGATTATTGAATGAAACTGAAAATTAAATAGAAAATTTTTATATAGCACTTGTGGCATGAAGATGATCTATGATTAGAAAAAATAAATAAAAATTGCAAGAAAATAGATAAGAATATAAAAATTTGGAGGCTATAAAACGTGAATATTCCAAAACATACATTAGTGGAATTGTAAAATGAATAT
>JANHAO010030620.1:0-10109 GCA_026873985.1 Saraca asoca
AGTTCATTTAATCGATCCTATAAAGAGTTATAGGATTGTGAGGTTAATTATTAATGATTTATAACTTCTGCACCAAAATGACACTGGTCAAGATCTAATAATTTGGTGTTATTAGATCTGTGGAAACTAGATGATGTGGTGATTTCTCATTTGATGAGTAGTTGACCTCACAACCTGAGATGTAAGAGAGTTACATCTGAATACACACACAGACATGACTCAGTTAGTTTGGAGAAACATAACTGACAATCGTAATCTTATCAGACCCAATTGGAGATACTATATGGAGCTGCATCAATAGTTAATCTCTAATAGTGATCGTATGGCTAATTCTTCAACTCAAGATTAAGGGATATCTTTTACATGGAAGGTTATACTTTGACTAAGTTAAAAGTGACTCTATTCATGAGGAATAATAAAGACTTGAGTTAGGTATTTCTGAAAATATAGTTAGATATTGGCTAATTAAGAGAGGATTCATTACCACTCTTTAGAATGATATCTATGGCCATTCAATGACTTAGTTTGGCTAATTAAATCCTTATGCAAGGTTGAATCGAGACTTAAATTGGATTTGGCTTCAGGCTGCTAGCCAAATGACATATCATTTGGGCTTGCCTATTTCTTTGCAACGACTGCATTTTGATGCAGAGTGAAAGGAAAGGAAAGAAGTGAAGAAGTCGAGCTCTGCTAGGGTTTCTTTATGGTTCGATTTCGGTTTGTGAAACCAAAATTGATTCTCTTCTTCAGGCTAGCACTTGGGTCAGAATCAAAATCTCAAAAAGTTTAAGGCCATTTCGAGTGTTTTCTGGCGTGAGCAAGCAGTGGAAGCGGGATATTTGGACCAAGATATTGGTGTTCATCTATAGCTAACTCAGCCAAATAGGTTGGTTGAGCCTTCAATCTACAATTAGTGGTGTTAGAACACTTTAAACCAATGAGATTTGGGTAAAACTTGCTTGATTTGTTTACTATAAAATTTTAAATTTTAAATTTTATCATTGAGCAAATCCAACAAATAAAGCATGGCAAAAGTTGAATAGTTCTTTTGCATTTTGTGGCACACGATTGGAATACTCCTTTAGATGATAGCATACACTTTTGTATGATGTGAGTAAACTACTTTTCAACTAAACTTCAACATCCCCAAGATAGAATTTACCTACATGTATACATAAAATTTTCCTATGAACATTGTGTGCATAACTATAAAGAATGCACACAAGTTTCAAAATTGACCTTGGATAAGTTTTAACTTATCTTCCTTATTCAACACATTCTTTAGTGCCTTCGAATTAGGTGTAGTTCCTTCCCAGCCCACAAGAACATAGGTGAAATTCATACCAAAGTCAAAAGTTGCTAAGATATTTTGGATGGGCTAATGTTTTCTTCCCCTAAATCAATTGGCAGATTCTCTCTATACCTTTACATGAGTATATGTTCCACTTATAGCTCTGTTGCAATTTTAGGCCAAAAAACTTTGATTTTGTTGATGGTGGATTTCAGTTCTACCAAATCTAGCCAACCTAAGGGGTTCTTACAGACCCAAACTGCAATCCAGTTGTGTGAATATCAACAAATATAGCAAACAACAAAAAACAAACAAAGTACAAGATGAACATGATGGGGTTTTTAACATGGTTCGGCCAAAGTTGGATGACACCAGCCCCTACATTCATGGTATCATTGTATTGCTTATGGAGAAAGTTTAGCAGAGTTTTGGTATAGTATATTAGCTTTAGATCTACCTACAGAGAGCTCCTTCCCCTTATTTATAGAAGGGAGAAGGTTACAAGTTAATTACATGGTTTGTATTTCTATTACATCAAATAATAAATGTAAATGATAAATGCAGTTCCTATAAATTGGCTTCTACAAATTGTTGGCTGACCTCTACTGATTACTTTCTATGGGTGGGCCCGTGTTAGTTGAATCTGTGGAATGACATATGTTTATCTTATGCTCGACCTTCAACGAGCTTTTGTGTGGTGTGCTTCACTTCGCTCACCATCCTATTATGGCTTAGGATCATTGTTGACCTCTAGCCAATGAGGTCGAGCTCATGTTGGTGAACAAGCTTGTTACTGGTGATGCGAGCTGGGGTTTATCCTTTCAGGGAGCTTCTATTCTCGAGCGATTTAGTTTCTCTTTGTACAAACTCATCTACTGCTGGGCTTTTGCTAGCCCATTTTGTGCAATGCCAGAAAATACCTATAATACAAGCCCCTCAACTCTTAGTTCACTTTGCAGACTAGGAGTTACTACTTACCGACAATCTTTATCCATGGGTTACTATGCAATCAAAGTCTTGGTTCAGTCTGTCTTTTCATTTGCTCTAGGCTATACTTCTTATCATACATGTCTAATAGCACTGGGCATGTCAACCTCATTTTCTTCCAAGGCAATCCATAAAGGTAGTTAGAAGTTCTACTGGATTCTTTAGTGAGACCAGGTTAGTCCTATTTAAGACAGATGAAGTTTTTTCCTTTTCTATTGAGTGATCTGATGGGAACCCCAGATGAGCCCCCCATTTTTCTAATGTTTTGCCTTATTGGAGAGATGTGCATGGTTTGCTGCATAGAAAACTTTTTCGATCAATTATCCTTATCTGAGAATGAGGGAAGATCTTACGTAGATCTTAGATTATTTCCTCATGGTGATGTCATGGGGTTCTTCTTTCTCAATTACTCTGGTGTGCTTCACTGGACTCCTCAGCATTTGAAGTGAGGCTAAGGAGGAGCTTGCTGCTAAAGAGAACAATTGGAAGACAAAAGTTAGGGATTTGACGTGCTCCTCGATCTCCTTATCGGTAGAAGTTCGTTTTCCGATGGTGGGCCCTCTTTTTCTTCTCTTCAGCCTTCGGCTTGTTATGATTTGTACTTCAAATCTTGTAAATTTACCTTATTGAGTCTTTTTAATGAAAGAACCATTCTTTATGATTTTTGCATATTGTGTTAAATATTTTGCATATCATAGATGAAAACATAAGTTCTTGCAAATCACAATAAAACAAAATGTCTTGGATAACCAATCGGTTACATTCGTTAACAAATCTGAGAACCAAAATGCTTCGATGATAAGTAATGTAAAAGTAGATCGCATGAGAGCTGCGAGTATTAGGTCACATGAAAGCTGTAAACATTTGGTCACATGAGAGCCGCAAACATTAAATCACATGAAAGTTATGAGCATTAGGTTGCATGAGAGCTGCAAGCATTATGTCGTAATTAGCTGAGTTTACTTTGAGTGTCTCCATACCTTAACTAGACTAGGGGTAGCAATTAGCTAAGGGTCTGTGGATATTTTTAGTGCCACAGCACCTCAATCGGACTAGAGGTTGTGATTAGCAAAGAGTTTCTAGAATGTGCTCTAAGGGCCTCAACTCGAAAGCTGGCAGTTGTATCGGAATGAGCTCTAGCGACCTCAACTTGGAAGCTGGTAATTGTACCAGAATGACCTCTAGTGGCCTCAGCTCAAAAGCTTGCAATTAGGTGAGATCACATGAGAGCTGTGCCTCAACAACTCTTGAAGTCTAATGAGTGGCTGACTTCATGATACTAAAGACAACTTGTTTTTCTGTTTTAACACTTTACAGAGAATTGGTTCAAAAATTAGCACAGAAATTTTAACTTTTGAGGTACATTTACAGCCTTAGTGAATAATCCTCACTGTGGAGGTTTGTTCTAGTCTGGGAGCTTGCTGGGAATGCCTAAGTTGTCATCTTGAAGGTTATACCACGTAATCCCGTAAATAACATCTTTTGATTAGGTCTTCGATTATATCCCTGAGCACCCAACAGTTTGAAGTACTATGCCCAACCTTGTTGTGATAGGCACAAAATTCCTCTTTATTTCTCTGCCTATAGGGAATCCTTATAGGGTCCGGCTTCCCAAAGCCTTCTCTATCTCTTTTCGTTATGAATATCCTATCTTGGGTGTCAGATAGGATGCTGTACTGCTCATGGCAACCTGGGTGTAAAGGGCACTCGTCCCTAGCTTTTTTGGACTTCTTCATAGTACGCTCACCAGAGTGGTCACCATAATCCACATTGCCTCTGTTCTTATAATAGGCAGAACCATCCTTCTCATCCTTTCAATCAGGCTTTCCTGAGCCGAAGTTTCTTTCCACTTGATCTGCTTAGTAGCTCGTTCATAAAATTCAATTAAATCCTTCACCGGGGACTTGTATAGGCTTTTATAAAACTTTCCATCTTTGTAGAGTCTCATGGAGATTGTTGCCAAAATGGTTTCTTTTGATGGATTCTCTACCGAGTTAGTTTCAAGTCTAAACCTGGTAATATAATCCTTCAGCGACTCATGCTTATGTTGAAAAATCATTGTGAGGTGGCAGGGGCATGAGCCGCCTCTTCAACACTCGGTATTAGTTAATGAATTTCTATTAGCACTCTTCCAAGCTATATATTGAATGAGCTGGAAGACTTCTGAATCAGGCCCGAGGTGCACCTTCTAGTGTAGTTAGAAAAACTTAGCATTTAACCAGAGGATCAATTGTTTGCAAATCCACCTAAACATTGAACATGTCTAGATGGTCATAAGGATCAATATCCCTATTGTACAGTGGAATCATGGGGACTTTAAGTTTCAAAGGGAGGGGCTGAGTCTCGATTTCCAGGGAGAATAGTGACCTATCCTTGAAGCAAGCTCAATCATTTAGAGCTCGTAAACGTTCCTTCAATTAGTTCATTTTTTTATATAATTCTTCTAGCAGCGAGTCTTGTGCCTTAGATCGTTGGCTAGAATATTATCAATCCTTTGACTCTCCTAGTCGTGGGAACAGTGACCTGGAGTCTACTGTTGCAAGCAACGACCTGAAGACTGATTGGCTTTACTTAAACATCCAATTTGCTGTTGTTAAGGAACATTCTCAAGTGTAGTGGCTCTATTCTGCCTTTACAAATCCTGAGCTTGTGCTTATGCTAGCGCGGTAACTACTTTAGTCAGTTCTCCCATCATATTTTCTAGTCTTTCCTGGCATTAAAGCCAGACCTATACTCCATTGGGGCTATTGGCAGTAGCAGTAGGTTGAAAAGAGCCGGCTAAAGGCAAGCCAACTGTGACATCAGTGACAAGAGTGGTGGAGGAGTCTGTATAGACACATAACCTTCTGGGGGGTTAACCAATATATTCAAAGCTCTGGTGGCTCTTGCTCTTGCCATTGCAGCTACACAAGAGATCAACTAGAATATGAGAGATTAACTAGAGAGCAGACTAGTCCTACCGGGTGTGCCAAAATGTTAAGAATGGATTTTGGTTCTGTCAAATCTTGCCAACCTAAGGGGTTCTTGCAAATGTAGACTGCAATTCAATTGTGTGAATGTCAATAAATATAACAAACAACAGAAACTAGACAAAGTACAAGATGAACACGGTGTGATTTTTAATGTGTTTCGGCCAAAGCCAGACGGCATTGGCCTCTATGTCCACAATATCATTGTATTGCTTATGGAGAAAGTTTAGTAGAGTTTTGGTACAGTATATTAGCTTTAGATTTACATATAGAAAGCTCTTTCCCCTTATTTATAGAAGGAAAAAGGTTAAAAGTGTAATTACATTATTTGTATTTTTGTTACATCAAATAATAAATGTAAATGACAAGTGCAATTCCTATAAATTGGCTTTTGCAGACTACTGGCTGACTTCTGCTGATTACTTTCTACGGATGGGCCTATATTAGCCAAATTTGTGGAATGACATATGTTTGTCTTATGCTTGACCTTTAGCAAACTTTTGTGTGGCATGCTTCACTTCACATGCCATCTTATTATGGCTTGGGATCGTTGTTGACCTCCGGCCAGTGAGGTTGAGTTCATATTGGCAAAAAGAGCTCGTTACTGGTGATGTGAGCTGGGGTTTATCCTTCTAGCAAGCATCTGCTCTCGAGCAATTTGGGTTCTCTTTGTTCAAATTCATCTACTACTGGGCCTTTCCTAGCCCATTTTGTGTAGTGCCAAAAAATACCTATAACAGATTTCAATATCTAAATAACATTAGTTTCCAACTATAGTTGAATAAAGAGCTCACAGAAAAGTAAAGGTAGTATCTACTACTATGAAGTATTTGTGGTGAGACATAGGATTCAGAAGGTTACACTAGGAATCCCTTCTCAAGTGAAATAACAGTTTGTAAGATGCTATGAAAATGTCGGCTAATGATCTCTCCAAAATGATGGAAAAAAAAAGCATAGTTTGATATTTGACATTATATGTCAAGATATGAAGAAATCTCCCTACTTGCTCCTTGATTGTAGCCATAATAGAATTCTTTACTTTACCAATGCCTTGTAATTTCTTACACAAGTGAAGAAATGCAAGGGGACTCATACATATGATATTATGGCTATTTCTGAATGTAGTAGTTGTTGCATCAATTCTTGCTTCATTCGAGCTCTTCTTGCACTCCCATCACCAATGATTTGGTGGATATTTTGTGAAAGTAATTGTACTAAATGCAACGTATACACAATGTAACATGTAGTTTGTAACACACAAATTAAACAACGTCTTTCCCAATCTATCCTCAATTGAGTAAAAAAAATTATCTTTAATTGTCACTCCAAAATTAATTATTTGATTTACGTGATATTTATCATCGTATATATTGTCCAGACTCTTATCCACAAAGAACCCATTGCTACATTGGTTGTCCATCTAATAAACATGTAGCCATGCAATGAAAGCATAAAATTTATGTACTATGAAATCAACCCATAAGCCAAAGGCTTACACTGTGTGAATCGATTCGTACTAAAAATCAGTCATGAAAATGTATATGAATCAATTCATGAAAAATTGATGTGAAAAATGTTTTCATGGAAGATTAGGAACTTTTATGAATCGATTACGTAATTGATTCATGACTTGTTCACATGATAACATGAATCAATTAACATCGATTCAGTCATGAAGTTCTTGATGATACTCATAGATAAATCAATTCATTAATCAATTCATAAGTGGTAACTGCCTTCTAAATTGATTCGCAAATCGATTCAAATTTGGAAAGTTAATTATTTACTAAAGAGCAGCTTCTTCAAGCTCAACAATGCTACCCCATTGTAATTCCTTGAAAAAAATTTGGAAATGTTGGCTGAAGGACTGAAGTGAAATTTTGATATATTTTGTTTGGGTCATAACATAATTTCTTATTTTTCAGAAGGGCTTATTTGAAGTCGATGGGAAATTATGGGGTCAAATCGCAATTTGTCCCATTTCTTTTTATGTATATAAATTCCCCAAGCCAGCTCTCCTTCCTTGTCTGCACTCTAGACTTCTCCCAAAGCTTCCTCTGTGCAATCTTCAGTGTTCAGCAGCAGTAGCACTTGTTGTCATCTTCCAGTGGGATTTCAACAGTCCTCTGTTGCTCTTCTCCTTCTCTAGTGTCTTCCTCTCCTTCCTCGTTCATTGTTTCTCCTTGGCCAAACTTCCACTGCAGCTGCTGGCAACTTCATTTTCTTTGGCTCTCCTTAACTTGGTAAGCTCCATCAAGCTTTGGCCACAGTCAGTCTTCTTTTCCCATTCTTTGGTGTCCTCCTGCATCAACTTAACTCATGGCAGTAGTGGTCATCCTCTTCAGTGCCAGTTCAGCTAGTGTTGTAAAATAGTTTGCCAGTGGCGATCTAGCTCCGACGAGCTCCCCACCTGCACTTTGGAAGGTGGTGAGTAATCGTAGAACAAAAGATTTATTTTATAGCAAATATACATTAATTTTTTTAGTTAGTTTACTAGAAACCCTAACCCTCAAAGTTGAGGTATGCTAAAATGTTGTTGTTCCTCAGCTCTAGAGATATTTCCAAGAAAGAATCGAGCACACCAATGGCAAATTTTTGGAGCTTTAGCTGACTTAACTTTCTAAGGATTTTCTAAGGTGAATGGAGAATCCTTCTCACTAAATAATCTCATTTGTAAATATAAAATAATTTTATTATATGGAACATTATTAATCCTTTTAAATAATAGGATTTTCCCTATATATTAAAGTGGTTTCGAAAGTGTATTTACATATTGTATGTGTACATGAAATGGATTGCTGTGATAAAATTATGCATTTTCATCGTGCTTTATGTTATTGGGATTGCCAATTCTATTTTTCCACGTGATGAATTGATATGAAAATGCATCAGCAGGTTTCTGCATGTTTTGATAAATATTGCTTACCCGAATAAGAATTTTTATGCTATGTGATATATTTTTTTATATTATTAAAAAGGTTCTGGATCCACTGGAAATTCATTAGTAACCTTAAGTGCAATTGTGACTAATTGATATGATGGCATGATAAGGGTTGGTAATAGGATATATGAATATTTGATCGACGTGTTGGCATGGATTTTTAGGGGAGATGATGGTTATGATGTATGATATTATGGTTATCTCTAGGAATCTTTCTTCAGGATTCTAGTTGTGTGTTTTAATTAATTGCATATATAACTTTTAGAAATATTCATTTACTTTCTTTCATATTATGTAATGATGAGCATATTTTCATGGTAGCCTATTTTGATATTTATTATTATGATGTTAAATGTTATGTTTTCAATTACTTGATTTCCTTTTGGAATGGTAGCATTGAAATTTATTTTGTGACTATGGCTATTGAACGGGTAAGCATATTTTTCATGGCTATATACTTTCAGATATGATTTTTAAATGGGGGGTTTTTGGGTGATCATGGGATTATTTACTCACTGAGTTTCAATAAAACTCACCCATTCTTTTCCATGTTTTTTCAAAGTTTTAGGATTTTCCTATCGGTCCTCCACCCTACACTAATATGGGATCTGCTCACTGATGGAATGGATCACACCTAGTAGAGATTTAAGGTATAACTGTGGTGTAAAGTCTGACAGTTGATAGGATTGTATATGCACGTATTGTGATTATTAAGTGCTTAGTAAGATGTAGATTGTGTAATCTAAGCCATTGTATTTATTTGTATCACTATAAAGGTTGTGGTGGACATGTAGCCCTTGTCTGATGTATAGGCCTTGAGGCCAAGCGTTCGAAAAACAGAGAAAACTCTGTTAAATTTTTATTAAAATTTAATAAATAAATATTTCATTGTGAATTAATAAAATAGTGAGTCATTGGTATATTATTTGTATTATAAGGCTTGTAAGGGATTTCTTGATAGTGACCTTCTACACCGGTAACATTTTGTGGATTGGGATGTGACACCCATCAATATCCAGAAGAGATAGAAAGCACCAACGTAGAAGGTTCCACTACTAGTAAGAATGTTACACCCCAACCCATGGAACGTGACCAGCTTAGGAGGTCACCAGTAAGAAATCTCCTGCAAGCCTGATAATGCAAATTATATCGAATATTCACAATTTTTATAAATGCATATTTAAATATTCACATGATAATTCTACCGAAATTTTGGTAGAATTTCCCCTATTTTTTGAACATCCAAACACAAGGCCTACATACACAAAAAAGGGCTACATGCCCATAATAACTTGTACAACATCATAACAGAAAATGCAGTGGCACATGCTAAACAATCTATGTCCTATTAGGCATCTAGTCATCATAAGAAAATATGCAATAAAGCCTTTAAAATACATCAAAAGTCATATAACAACATACTCAACTGCAATCCCAAAAGGGCAACTCCAAGAGGGAACCATCACAATATAGTCATGATCTATCTAACACGTCTATCGGATTCTCGCACTATCATATAATAATCCTTGTCCCACCTTATCTCTCCATCACATATTCTTAAATGCACTCGAGGGTTCCCAATGAATTCCCAGAGGATCCAGGATTTTTTATCAAAATCTAATTATATCATGTAGCATAAAATTCTTATTTAGGTAAGCTGTATTTATAAAAAACATATATAACTTGTTAAAGCATTTTCATATCCATTCATCATATAGAAAAGTAGTATCATCAATTTCAATAATATAAAGCAAGATGAAAATGCATAAATTTAGCATGGCAAACCATTTCATGTACACATACAACACATAAATATACTTTCGAAACCACTTCAACATATAAGAAAATCCCATTATTTAAAAGGATTTATAACATTTCATATAATAAAATTATTTTATGTTTACACATGGGATTATTAAGT